>JAOUQY010000002.1:5065193-5075539 GCA_028566355.1 Doras micropoeus | reverse complement strand
GCTGCCGGCTAGGCACCGGCTCTCCCGTGACCCTGAAAAGGAATAAGCGGCCAAGAAAATGAATGAATGAATGAATGCATTATAGGCTTTCCTTTCCAGGTGCCCGATTAGGAGTTGACTGAGAACACTTTATTATAGAGCTAATGAGACAGAAAAATCTCTTAAAATACATTTGTCCTTGACAATAGCTTCTCTGAACACACTCAGAATCAGCAATTAGTTGAGAAAAGCTCAGTGGGTTTGAGCCTTTCAGGTCTGTGTTTAGGAGGATGGAATTAAATAGATTTATACCTGATTTTGGATTGTTGACTGTGTTGGAGACCACAGGTCTACTACTTGCTTCAGTGTGTCCTGCAGATTCTGGGGACCAGCCCTTGTGTCTCTTTTTGGGTGGTCCTGTGTTTGCCATAGATCCTTAATGTGGAAAAAGAAAAGTATAATGCCTAGCAAACAAAATGCCTGAAATAATCCCTTTACAATTTATATGCCTTTACTTATAGCATTTAGACATCATGAGATCATCAATGACATTCCCATTTCGATGGAATCCAAAACGATGGAATCTAGTGATGAATTAAAGTTAAGAATGCCTTGGGTCTGACAGGAAGCACTTGTTTATTGTATGTTAATTAGGCTGGAAGGCTGTTTGTGTGTGTGTGTGTTATGCCTCAGGGTCACAAAAGTGAAGACACTATGTGTTAAACTGCACTCAGAACTAAACCACAAAAGAATCCTTACATTTTATGGCAGCAGTAAGCTCAAAATACAGAGTCAAAAGAACAAACAACAGTCTTTATGGAGGTGTTTCACGGACAGATGTTGTCATTACAAAAGCTGGGGAGCAAAAGGACTAGACAATACATCTGACGGTCTTCCCAAAGGATTTTAGGGCAGGGGATCTCTTTCATGGAGGTGTGATGGGAAGTGAATCCCCCTTCCTTTCCTCATTCCCTCCTAATAGGAGGGCCCACTAAAATGATTGTTTGTACTTTCTTTAGCACACTAAGTAGGATTTTTAGCTTAGCACTAAAGTACTTTTTCGTAGGTGCTGAAGAATACCTGTGGATGTTCCTGGGCCATTGGTCACCAGGCCTGGCTGGGGCAGAGGCTGCTGAGATACTGGAATGTGGCTTCCACTGGTCACTGGTGGGGACGTTTCAGATGCATGGAGATGTGTGTTCAGATCTGTGGAACAGTCCATATTGACCAAGACAATAAACCAAACATATTTATTAATACATTCTCAGTACTTTACTGGCTAAATGCCTCACTGTACCTGTGTATTTGGATGCGCTTAGACGCACATGTCCTGAATTAGACAGTGGGTTGCTTTCTACAGGACCAGATGGCTGCTCCTCTAGAGCACCAGACCCGTCTGAGGAGGTCTGTCTGACACGGCTATCTACACACAGATATTAAACATGTTACTACAAAATAAATTTATCAGTTATCAGTTATTACATAATCCTTTATTTGCAAGTATTTCAGCAGATCACAATTACTCATTACATTCCACAATTATATAAATATATCCATACACATACACTCAGCAAACCTTTATTAGGAAGACTATACTAATACTGTGTAGGGCCTTCTTTTACTCTCAAAACCGCCTTAATTCTTTGTGGCATGGATTCTATTCCTTTGCCTTTCCTTTGCCTTTCATTGCATAATGCAATACCTGCAGATTTTTTTTCCTGCAAATTTGCACTTTCATGCTGTGAATCTCCTATTCTAACACATCCCAAAGGTGTTCTGTTGGATTGGATCTATTGGATCCAGTGACTGTTCGTGAAACCAGTCTGAGATGACTTTTGCTTTGTGACATGGTGCATTATCATTCTAGAAGAAGAGATGCATTAATTGTGGGCATGAGGTGATGCTTTTGGTCAGCAACAAAACTTATATAGGCTGTGTCATGCAAACGATGATTGATTGGTATTGATAAGTCCAAAGCGTGCCGAGAAAACATTCCTCACACCATTACACCACCTCTACCAGCTTGGACTCTTGACAAATGGGTCCATGGATTCATTTGTTGGTACCAAATTCTGACACTAGAATTTGTGTGTTTCAGTAGACCAGATTATACGTTTTTCCAGTCTTAATCCAGGTTTGGTGAGCCAGGTATAGAACCCCATCATCTGTCATCTGTTGTAGTAGCTTATCTACCTCAACATTTTATGCATCCTGATATACTTTTCTGCTCACCACAATTGTACAGATTGGTAATTTGTGACTGTAGTTTTTCTTCGAGCTTGAACCAGACTTGCCATTCTCCGTTGACCTCTCCACCAAAACATATATCTAGTGTATTTCTACACTATTCTGTAAGTAGGGTGTTTAGTGCCATTATTTTATTTTGTATATAAGGCATAAACAAAGTAAACATGAATCCAGAAAGAAATGTAAAGTCAAGCTAAATAGTGATAAGAAAAATATACTGCAGATAAATTAATAAAAATTAATCTGAAACATTAAATTGGTGTTTGAAACTGACTCTGCCTTTGGCAAACTGTCTCTACTACTGAAGATTTGTGTGTTGGTCAAGAGGGACATTAATCAGGACATCTGTCTGAATGCATCTGTCCAATCAATTTTTTTTTTATTTTTTAGCTCCACTACAGATCAGTGAGCATGTCTGAGAAAGAAAGGGAACCAAATTCAGTACAGTACTGGACTAGAAAATGGTTTACTTGGTCTTTGGCATCAAACCAGATGATTGTGGGTAATTTGCCATGGCAAGGAAAAGCACCCTTGGACAAGTAAGAAGAGCTCAGCTGTGCAGATAACCTTGGGGTTTGTTACAAAATATAATAGTCACAACAATATTTGTGTTTCAGTTATTTTTTTTCCTCAGACTATTTCAGCCATGCTATTCCAAAAGCCAGGTCCTGTATTTGCAATTAGCAGTAGGACTAGTGGTAGGTAGAATCAGACATTGTTTCTTCTCAAGTGTAAACATGTTCTTATTCAGCCTCTTACCACCTAACAATAGTCCAACTCTATACACTCAAGCATGACTTACCTATTCCCTTCCAGCAGATGGGTTGGCCCTTGACCAGCACACCCTGTGCATTGCGGAGTAGGTGGTATTTTAAGTGCTTCTGCTTCTTGGGCTGCGTAGTAAGCTTCAGGTTGATGTGGTTGGAGAACTCAGTGAAGTAACGGAATCCTTTCTCACCACAGCCTATACAGTTCCCTGAGAAGCCTGAAAGCCAGATACCTGTGAGATTATTGCAAATAAATTGTCTCATCTGATTTCACTCAGTGTCTCTTTTGGTGTGTCAGGGACCAAGGTGGAATTTGTGTTTCAGCTGTAAATGAAGCCCACTGACCATAGCAATCAAGGGAACTGAGCCAAAGACGAGACTACATGAATCATAATTGAATGGCTATGAATGTATTTGTGATAAGCACAGATCTGGATGCACTTGGCTATGGTGCCCTGACCTAGCTGCCTGTCCTGTGTCTAAATTGCTCTCTCCCTCTATGTCTCTCTTTAATATCTCCACATTTCGTTTGCAGGTCCTCACTTTCTATTATTGAGAAATCTAGTGATAAACTACACTACAAATTATATTAGACAGCCTATTGATTGTGAGCAATGAAAAAAATCTGTGTAAAATCAGCTTGCTTGATCATGGCTCGATCCAACAAATGAAATGAGTTTACCTCTATAGACTTAACATTGGTAAAATGCTTTTGGATTGAAACTCTATGCAACATGGTAGATTTTCACATTATTAAGACATTTCCAGTAATTAGATCAACAGCTGTATCCCTAAAATAAACAAACTAATGGTTACATTTTAACCACTGTAATTCCTACCTAAAAGTGCATTATGTCCACGTTCATCTGGGAGAAAGCGGCGATCCACCGAGCACACCAGTATGTGGCCAGGTATACTGGGAGATTTGGCCCCGACCAACATAAATCCTGGTTGCACATCCAGATTTTCAGTGGACACTGAGGACAGCCGCAGGTCTTTACCTGCCTGGCAGAATCCTGAGAAGCACACAGTAACAGAAAGCACAACAGTGGATCTTTAAATAACAAAAGTATATAATGGTGCTTTATTGAATTAATACTGTTCAATACTACTGAATTGCAACATCCAACAAAGTACTGGGCTGATATTGGACTGTTTTTGAGTTCTGAATAATAATGCTGAAACAGTGTACACTGGCTATATTTGATGTTTGGCTTATCATTTTGAGGACAAAGGACTGTATACACAGCTGCTTTTGCAATCTCACATGACAGAGTACAGACAGCAACTACGACAGTACAGTGTACTTTTTGCCTCTGCCATTGTTGGTAGCAGTGCTTGAAATCGTCAGCTGTGTTCAGAGTCTCGGACATGGCTCTACAGATGTTCTTTACTGTGCTGAAGTGGTGGCTTTTCAAATGTTTTTAAATCTTGTACTTTCTGGTACAAATTCTTTATGGATGATCCCTTGAGAATGAAACAGTGAACAGTGACTTGATTTTTTATTTGTTCATGTGAGCTTTCTTTGGGTGTGGTGATGTTGTTATGTGCTATTCAGTTCCTCGTCTTTTTGTCTTGTGAAATGATCCAACATTTGCTCCAAACTCGCACACATTACTCCAGTGACAAGGCATTTTGGCAGGGTTTCACCAGAACAAACACCTGTGCATTGCAATGGCTAGAATGAAACTGAAACAGGTCCTACTGTTTATCTGAGATCCCACTCTGGCCTTGAAGCACTATCCCCATGAGTAAGCCATACGGAGTACGGGAATTTAATTGTCATTACTTTGTAGACAGTACCTTATATGATTATTCTGTGTTTTTCTGAGCCGCCTCTTTAAAATGTTTGGTCATAGTACATAACATACTGATCAGTGATCGTTCTCTTACCATCAGTGGTGCAGGAGCCTTCTGGTGCAGGCTTCATCTGATATGGAATGGGAGGACTGTTAGACTCTGAGCCATCCTCATCATCATGTTCCTCATTTTCCATTTGGCCTGGTGAAGAAACATACTTTTAGATGTAAATCTGTAAATTTACATACCATATAACATAACATCATTGGTGAATCTTCTTTGACAGTGATCTTGGCAAATACTAATGCTGGCATTTTCAATTTCCGACTTGCTTGATCTCTTTTTTGAGTGAATAAGTATAATACACACTCAAAAACTTTTCTCCATGTTTGAAGGTATTGCTCCCCCAGTACTATGGTGCACTCTGGCTGTGGCGGTGATTCTAGTTTCTAGTGCATTCCTGCTTCTTCAAAGTGTACCAGTTATTATTACACATGTACATTTTTCAGATCTCATTATGGTTTGTTGTACTGATATATTCATAATCAAATAATAATAAACTAAATTAAATCAAATAAAAGCAGAGTGTCCTGCATGAACTAGATATTGTGAAAACAACTGATTAGCATGAGCTATTAGATTTTGAATACAGGTTGTGTATTTATGAGTTGGAGGTCACAATAATTATACCATTGTGCCACTTATAATGAAACAGGGCCATTAGGGCCATTGTAAATATTGTTGCCATTTATCACTGGTCTATTTTAAGAGAAATGACTGTTGAATGTTTCCTCATTATTCACTTGACTTTATTTGATAAAAGTGAAATATTAAAGATGATTGATGTCTTTTTATTTTTTTATTTAAAGGGAACTGCACAGTGTGTAGGGAGCTAGGGAACACGGGTATATCACGTCACTGGAAGTTCTGTTGTGCTGCACACAAGTATCAGTACATTGCATTCATTGCATTCATAGCCTTATACCATACACCTTTATCCAAAACAAGTTCAGAAACACAGGAACATGTACACTAACACTCAAACACCTTATGGACACTAGGGGTGTAATACAATGCCACTATCTGTATCTGTACTTCTTTAATGCTCCAAATATGTGTATTTGTACCTGTATTCAGTTTTAAACCTGATATAGATGTGTCATAAATCCCAACCTTCTTACAAAAAACAGAAAGAAAACAATGGAAAAACTCAGAGCTATAAATGCCAGCACTGTCAGCTACATAACTCCAATTCATAATTAGTCTCATTTTCCCCTCCTTCAAGCAGGTCTTATTTTTGTTTGTAGCTGGCTGTGAGATTCTCTAAGGAATTTAGTCAGTTCTGTTTCCCAACATATTTTATCTGCAGAGAATGGTTAACAGGCTCTTCTTCATTTCTTTCATTTCTTAGTACTCTTAGCACTTTGGCATTGTTTCAAGAGTAATCCTTTGGAACAGTACCACCAAGTGACAATACATACAAACACAAATTGTAATTCAGATACATACTCTTGTCTGACACAGCAAAGGACAAATAAAATATGAAAAGGCCATTACCTTCTCCAGAGAGGGGCCTCTGCTCTGGTTCGAGATATAGCTGAGAGAACACTGGTCTGGGCACTACAGTGTTAGAGCGCAGAGATGCCTCAATGGAATAGTGCAGAACCTCTTCGAAACGCGTGGTGCGGAGCTGCCCTGCATATGAGTTTCCCATCTCCTTTAGAAAAAGGTGGAAATAAAAATGAAGTGAAAGGAAAACAGAAAAAGTAAACATTTCCTAATATAATCATGCAGAAAAAAAGAAGAGATGACAGCCATAGGCTAATAAATTAATATGCCACAGAGGGAGAGCGCAGCTTACAGACAGATGATAAATAGTGGAGTAAAGAGCACTCGTTCTTTATTGTATTATTAATTTAACAGCAATGCTCTTGTACAGAATTCATTGGAATGATGCCAGAAGATTGTTAGTAAGAGATATATACCTGGACATAAAAACACTGTGGCCACAAATTATTCATTTTACATCTACACTGCAATATACAGCAGCCTGAAAGTCAGACCCATATGTGGTCCTGCTCCAACCTATGAATTTGTGAATCACACAATTGTCTACAATGTCTTTGTATTCTATAGCATTAAAACTTCCCTTCAAGGGAACAAAAAGGGACTTATTCCCAACCTGCTTCAGCATGACAATGCCCCTGTGCACAAGACAAGGTACAAGAAGACATGCTCTTGTTAGCTGAATAAACACAAATCCTCACAGCTTTCCTCACAGCATAATGTAGTGGAAGACCTTTCCAGAAGAATGGAGGTTATAACAGCAAAGGGAGACTAGACCTAGAATGGGATGCTCAACAAGCACATTTGAATTTGATTGGTTAGGTGTAATATATTTTTGATACACGTCCATATAGTTCCATACTCATCTGCTGTACATTTGTACAATATTTAAATAGAGCCTTCGAAACGGTTTTGGTTGACTTATATATAAACAGGTATTTTCTGTATTTCTGTGAGCCAATCATAAAACTACATAAAGAGAATACATGTAAACAAATTATGCAAAAAACATTATAGTTTTTATATTTGTTTTGTGAGTCAAATTAACCGACATTAAATATATTTGTTTGCAGGCCATCCCATGTTTCAAGAAAATAAACTTGGGTGTTTACTATCAAAGTCTGGTCTTCATAACAGAGATGTACAAGATGTACATAAAAACCATGGAAGACTTTATAGCAATGTCACCACTTGGAAAGGTTGAGTAGGCACGGTTGTGAGGCGTGCACATAACCTAGAAGAAGATAAGCATCAAATAATCAAATAAGCTCGAATAAGCACCTTTATTCTGCACAAGATGAGTCAGGCTGCCTCTTTCTCTGCCTGGTAAATATGATGAATCTCTGATGAGTTCTCACAGGCCAGGATTAGGTTTAAATCTTCTCTGCTATTAGCAAAATCATTTGAAGACCATATTTTTCATCTGCCTGCAGAAGCTCAACTTCCTCTAGAGAGGTCAACAGAAACAGCGAATTTTGTTGTGGTGTCCAATTCACAGTCTCATGAAGTAATCCTAACCAAATGTCAGGGCATTCTGACCTGAATGACACACACACACACACACACACACACACACATACAGGGAGAGAGAGAGAGAGAGAGCACTCCTATGAAACAACAGTGTTCCTATGGGAAACAACAGTGAATGTCAGATATGGCTGCAACAAATCTGACTGCCTACAGAGGGGAATAACAGAATAATGAACCAGAATTTATAAGGATCAAATTGATCTGAGAAGTATTATATAAAATTATTACATAAAATAGAAACATATATTGTAAATATTGGGCAGAGTATTAAGCTTTTATTATTGTATTTATTTTATTAACAGAAGTCCTTAGTATCCAAATGAAGCTATCCACGGCATAAATAAATGTAACTTGCGTGTCCTACTTTCTGTTCCTGGGGTTCTACAGAGTACCTTTAACAAATACCCAAAGGGACAGAACAGAACCTTTTTTTGTCATTCTTGAGTTAACATTTTTGAGTAAGGGTTTAAATCAATAAATATTCTCTCTCTATTTAACAACTTTTCTGAGTAGGAAGGTTCCATACAGCACCCAGTTCTTTATTTGTCCTCCAGGCAAGCTTTTATGTACAAACTCCATTTCCAGAAAGGTTGGGACACTTTCTAAAAATGCAAGAAAAACTGAAATCTGTAATTTGTTAACTCACTTGAATTTAACAGACAAAAGGACAAAGAAAATATCTTCAATGATTTCAATGACAAACTTTACTCTATGTGCTAAATAGAAAGAATTTAGAAACTGATGCCTGCAACACACTCAAAAAAGGTGGGACAGAGGCATTTTAACCATTGGGTCACATCACTTTTTCTTTTAATGATACTTTTTAATTGTTTTGGGAATTGAAGATACTGACTGTTGCAGTCTCAACAGACTGCTCAACAGTCTGTGGTCACCATTGTCTGATCTGGACTGCAGGCAGGCCTGTCAAGCACACGCATTCTATGTCTAGGTGCAGAATGAGGCCTGGTATTGTACTACTGAAGTAGACATGGAGTTCCTGGGAAAAGACATTGTCTTTACAGCAGCATATGTCTCTCCAAAATACAGGTATAATCCTCCTCCATATCACATATATACCATATATATATCCTTCACATATATATCCAGATCACCCATGCCGTGGGCACTGATGCACCCATATGCCATCACAGACGTGAAGTTTGGCACAAAGTGGTGAACCACGACCCATCCTTGCTTGCAAAGCCTTTGGTGGATGCTCTTTTTTATACTCAGTCTTGATGCTACCTTAGCTATTACTAGGTAAAATGCTAACTGTGGAACCTTCCAGAGTAGTGTTAGTTGTATAACCTTTTCAGTCTTATTTTGCCTCTGTCCCAACTTTTCTTGAGTACATTGCAGACATCACATTCTATAGTTTTTTATATTTACAAAATGCAATTAGTTTTGAGTTGAAATGTCTTTGTACTTTTATCAGTTACAGTTTTTAGTTTTTAGCAGTTTTAGAAAATGTCCCAACTTTTCTGGAAATGAGTATTGTATAACCCTATTTTCGGCTGTATACAGGCCCTCTGCAGATGGTTGCAGACTTTTCAAGCCTTCCTGAGAGACAGTGTCTGTGACATAAACAGATGCAAATAGGGCTGCTTTTGAGTGGTGCTCTGCTGATATTTGCATAGATAAAGCAGGAAGAAGCATAAAGGATTGAGGATGTCCCCCAACCCTGAACTCCCAGACACGGCTTGATTACACAGAGGTGACGAGCCCTTTCATCTCTCCTCTGCTCCCCCCAGGCCACTGCACCCCACTATTGTGCCTGTATTTATGGCCTCCTGTCTCAAAGACGGTGATCCATTCTCTTTCTGGCTCTCGCTCTCACACTTCTTTTTACCAAAGCATGAAATAAAGATCAGAAACTACATTCCCCATATAGGCTAAGCCACATTTCTCCTTTAACAATGGGGCAAATTTTCAAACTACTTACAAATATTAATGTAGTTTTAAAATTTTAATTTCTTCAACACTTCTAAGGATTATACTACAGTAATTGAGCAAAATGCCTCACTCTGGATGTTATTTTGCTATAAATCTTATGGGCATTATTAACAAATTACAATCACTTGAGGGTCTGCCAGTGCCCATGTAGGAACTGTTACTTTCACTGCTCAGCTACAAAAGAGCAGAGAGGGGGAGGTCAGTTTAAAAGAATTTTTGCCTTGAGGAGAATACTGTGTTTGCAGGGGGTGGTCTGCCTAATTCTCTGCATTCTCTGCTCTAGACTAACAACAAAAAGGACACCGAGCCAAAGAGTGGGCAGAAAAGCTTTGGTGGAAGATCTGTGAATAGGAGACTTAGAAAAAAAACCTATTTTTTCAACTATACAACTATTTGCCTTCCGTTCCCTTCCTAGCTGCTCGCACCAACACACACACACACACACACACACACACACACACACACACACACACACACACAAAAACACACAAACACACACACACA
>JAOUQY010000002.1:4696946-4708621 GCA_028566355.1 Doras micropoeus | reverse complement strand
ATCACATGGTTTGGCTGTCACCAGAGAAGGGATGTGTTTGACACAAAGTATGCTCTGTCACCATCATCAAAACAACAACTGGGGGCATACTGTTTTAAGGAAGGGTGTTCATCCCTCCCCTATAGCTCCATGTAGAATCTATGCCAAGGTGAACTATTATATTTATACACATGTAGCTAAAATAGCACAATAAGGATGATGAGAGATGTTTTCCTAACACGAAAAGATCTAAAGAAGACTGCAGTATACAACTTCCTTGTTATTCTCAAGACACTGAGCTGAGGTAACGTTAATAAATATGTTTATTAGCTGTACTATGGTGCTATTTAACATACAGTATTTATTGCATTTGCAAATGGAAATTGCATTACATGCTCGATGAAGGTTATGCTGGCACATTTTAATTGTTTTTTATATGTAAATTAAGCTACTGCTAATTAGCTTGAGCATTTATTAACACATTTAGGGTTTATTTTACAAAGGTAAACATGCATGTGGATACATATTGTGATGTTATCCATTCTAATACCAGCTTCTTTTATAACAAAAAGATTATTTAGCAATCTCAAAACAATAGACAGAACAGCCTACAGACACAAACTTAGACAGCTCTGGAGAAGGGAGGAGGGTGTCACACAGCAACACATTCTACATCCACGGTAGCCTCAAAAACACACTAACACCCCCCAACCCCTGCAATGCTTTCTGGCAACTGGCTATCCCCCAAACCCTATTGGCCGACACCACAATATACATGTACTGTACGCTGATCAGCCATAACGTTAAAACCACCTGCCTAATATTGTGCAGGTCCACTTGTTTGACCAAAACAGCGAGAGGTATGGACTCCACAAGACCTATGAAGGTTTGCTGTGGTATCTAGCACCAAAACAGCAGATCGTCCATGGATCAGACTTGTTTGCGCAGCACATCCCCCTGATCCTTGAAATTTGGAGGCTTGAACACTTTGTCGTGTTTCTCAAACCATTGCTGAACCATTTTGCAGCGTAACCATTTTTCATATACCAGACAAAACATCTAAGACGTCATTAAAAACTGGACCAAAATAATGGTTTTGGAGAACAACTCAGCATAATGAATGAGTTGTGATACTGTGAGACCAGAAGGATGAACATGGGGGTTGCTGCTGTCCAGTACGATAGATAATTTTACTTTTCCTCTTTTGTCCTCATCTAGAGTGCCTCATCTAGAGTGATATGTACTATGTACAAACCCCATAAAAGTTGGGACACTTTCTAAAAATGCAAGAAAATAGAAATTGCCTGCAGCAAGCACAAGATTTCAAAGAAATTAGGTGTTTTACCATCTACAGTTCATAATATCGTGAAAGGATTCAGGGAGTCAGGGGAAATCTCAGTGCATAAAGGCCAAGAGTGGAAACTGCTGCTGAATGGTAGAATTGTTTGAGAAATCATCATTCTACCGTGAAGGACATAGCCACATGGGCTTGGGAGTACTTTAGAAAATCATTGGCACTGCATCAAGAAATATAACATGCAACTGTATTATGTGAAGAGAAAGCCATATATTAATTTTATGCCAAAACATGGGTAAGTTTTATGGGCTCCGAGTCATCTGAGATGAACCAAAAGAAAGGAAATGTGTTCTGTGGTCAGACATGTCTATGTTTCACCTGAAAATGTCCATCATGACTGTTACTGAAAAAGGTGCAAAAACTAGCATCTATGAAGGCATGGGGGTGCATCAGTGCCCACAGCATGGGTGGATGCTACCCACAGAACACTGTTGGCTGGATATTTTGGGTTGGTGGACCAGCACTGACACTGAGGGGTTTAAAAACTTCAGCAGTAATGCAGTGTCTGATCCCATCATACCAGCACCACCATATCAGGGTCACTGCAGTGCTGAAAATCATCCACCACCCAAATAATACCTACTCTCTGGTGGTCCTTTTGCGGTCATGACCACTGAAGAACATCATAAAAGGGGGCTAACAAAGTCTGCAGAAAAACACATAGACTGCAGTCTCTATCTGTGAAACTACACCTGTACACTGTCTGGCCAGTGGAGCTGATAAAACGGATAAAGAGTGCAGATACAAGCGGTGGTTTTAATGTTATGGCTGATCAGTGATATATATAAGTTAATAATATATAGTTGATCATATATAAGTTACCATTGATGTGGAGATTTATATTGGTATCTTGGAGAAACATATGCTGCCGTCAAGACAACATCTTTTGTTGAAGAGTGGGTGGAGATGGCAGGTAATACATGTGTCTTGTTATTTTGAGTTATTTTGAGAGAGAGAGCGAGCGAGCGAGCGCATGCCAAGCCCAGACCCATGTGTCTGTATGTGTGTTTCACAAAGTGAAAGTGCTAAAAAGCAAACTTTAATTCAGGGAAAATAAAAAGCACTTCTGTGTTTCACAAGCCTGCTCCTTCCTGTAGTTCACCCACCCCAGTGTTCTACAAACATTAACAGGCCTTTGGACGAACACCAAAACACCTCAGCGGAATTATTTGTTGGACAAATCCACATCTTTTTGACCTGCTGCTGAGCCAGTGTAACAGGGCAATGTAACACACTCGGAGGAAACTGCTATATGTTCTCACACACAAATATTTACAGTATATCATCATCGTATGTCAGATGCATGTCCTTCTCAGCTGATCTGAGGTCAGTTAAGATGAACTGAATCTTACCGAATCAAAGTGCTTCTGGTTACTAGTGAATTCAGGCATGAGTTTGGGATGAGCAGGGGTGTCATTATCCGCACAGGCCATAACTGAATCTCATCCCTGGAGCTGCCAGACACCAGCACTATCTGCACCACCATACCAGCCTCAAAGAGCACTCATATTTCTAATTTTAAATGAATAGGTCACAGGTGTGTCCATAAAGTCCGATATAACTGAGCCTAGATCAGTCTGCATTCAGTACTTCCAATTGGATCCAAATCCAATTGGATAAAGCTAAAATGGAAAATCTAACCTGGGCTGACCAGTTGCCATAAACCAGGGGGAACACCTGTTTTTCCAGCTGATATTACATGACTGGTTAGTAGTTAGTGTTTGATATGTTCTAATTGCCTTATTGGATAGTTATTTTCTTAGAAAATAACTTCCTTATTACTTGTAATTCAGAAACTGTTTCCATCTACCAGCATTAATTGCTGGCAAAGATGGTCTACCATTTTGACCATCTCACCCTGTGATTTGTCGGCTGATAGCTTGTTTAAATGGTGAACCGGTTTGAAGTAGTTTTATGTTACGGTCATAAATATTCAGATCGGTGCTGTTATAGAAAATTAATCAATCTTCTAATTTGAGAAGTACAGGCTCTTTTTGTTTATTCTCTGTGTGTTCAGTTACTCAAACCAGATTACCTATTCTAGAGAAGAACTGCTTAAGATCAGGCAGCTCACAACAGACGTTATTCCCCAGTTTTGGCATGAAGGAGATGCAGATGGGGTAAGCGTGTTGGTGCCCTAGTGATGTGAAGTGCACTCCCACTTATTCACCTGGAATACCTACTTACCCAGCAAAATGGACAAGCTACTTTTCCTCACTGAAGACGAACAAGGACCTTACAGATTTTGCTGCCCTTTGTTTCATTGAAACCTCACTCAGTGAATCCATCCCTGACAGTGGATCTTCCAGGCTTCCATTTACACCAAGCAGATTGTGTACTGCAGCTATCAGAGAAGGGAAAGGTGGCAGGATTTGCATCATCAACGATAAGCAAGTACTGCAGCCCAAACATGGAGTCATTGTTCACGAAATGAAAGCCATGAGAGTTTTGCTTCTTTATCCTGGTTGGTGTTTACAGTCCACCCAGGCCAGCATGAATGACACACTACAAATACTAGCTAATCACATAACCCATTTTGAACAAAAACAAATGGACTCACTTATCCTAACTCCTGGAGACTTTATCAGAGCAAAATTGAACCACCACCTACCAAACAAGAATGAGCATATTAATTGTCCTCTCATGGAAAATAATACACTAGACCACTGCTACACAATTCTAAAAGATGCATTTTAATCTGTTCCCTGGCTGGTTTTGGGCACTCTGAAGCTATACATTAAAAACAATTGTGTATGAGTCTTGATATGTATAGGACGTTGAGCTGCTGGTGCTTTGGTGCAGTCAGAAACACTTGGCATTGAACATGCTGAAGATGGTGGAGATGACTGGGCTTTAGGAGATACCGCCTCAGCACTGCTCCCCATAATAATATCTAACATCCCTGTGTCAGGAGCGTTGGAGAGGAGTTGTAGCCCTTTCCCAGCATGCTTTGTGGACAATGCGTTTTTCTAGCCTCCCATGAATCTGTTTTATGTTGCTGTGAGCTCTGTTGGTTAGTCTCTTTTTCTTTCTTATTGGTTTTTTTTGGGCGGGGGGATTTACCCAACAGCCACACAACAACTCTTTAGTTAAGTATGTTGCTAAGTAAAGGCAGCGCAAAAAAACATAGTGCTTCTTTGCACTCTTTCTGGAACTTCTCAAAAACCCAGAAATAGGAAGAAAAATGAACTGACCCATCTGACATAACCTTTCAGCATCTTACGAAGCTAAATCATTTTGTATTCTGTAGTATTGTCAAATATCTTATAGTGCTAAGCCATATCATATAGTATTGTTTTGTATCATAGCAGATTCACTGGTATCAAGGAACACTGCGTCTTATGAAGCGAAATCATATCATGTTGTATTGTAGCAAATTCATTGGTGTCGTCTAATGTCAAATTGCCTTATGAAATAAAATCCTATTGTATAGTATTGAATCGTATCATAGCAGAATCAGTGTAATCATCAAATACTGATGCATGTTATAAAGCTAAATCATATCACATAGTATTGTATCGTGTTGTAGCAGATTCATCAAAAGTTATCAAATATCAGATATCAAAGTGTCATATGAAGCCAAATCATATCATATACTACTGTATCGTATTGCTACCGGAACTGGAAGAGGATTGGTTTATTCCAGGAGAGTTGGGGAGGTGTTGTGGCCCTCTCCCAGCATGCATTGTGTACAGTGTGTGCTTTTCTAGCCTACCATCAATGTGTTTTATGTTGCTGTGAGTCACCCCCTAACCATTTTCATTTGGTGATTTAGGCATCTTTTCTCTCTTTGTTGTGATTGTGGACACTTCAAACATGGATTAAACAGGCAAGATATGCTTTTTTTTTTTTTTTTTTACCATGGTTGAGCAAAGGATGTCCTGGTAATGCCTGTATGTCTGGGTTTTTCACCCATGTGTGTTAGGGAGATAATTGTGCCCATCACACTTATGATTCCTCAGAATGCTTTATGGACAATGTATTTCTCCATCCCACCATGAATGTGTTTTATGTTGCTGTGTGTCACCCTCTCTCCCTGATAAGTTCAGAAAAAATCTTTTTTTCTGCTAACAAGTTTAGCTAGGTTTCTCACCAAGGTAGTGCCTGTTAGGGTAATATCTGTGCACAAAAAGCACTTATTACCATGTGTTTCTGTAGCTCTTCTTGGCTGCAGACCACTAGTGCACGCCAGTCTAAGTTATTCTCAAGGCTAGTAACACTGGTTGCAGTTTCAAGCTGTGAGGGTCACCAAGACGGTTGACCCTTGGTAGGGGCCCATGTGTCAACTGCGACCTGAACTGGAAGCGGATTGGCTGTTCCGGGAGCATTGGGGATGAGTCTCTCCCAGCATGCTTTGCGGGCAAGTTGTTTTTCTAGCTACCATGAATGTATTTTATGTTGTTGTGATTCACCCCCTCTCCCTTTTTGTTTTAGCCATGTTGTTTTTTTATGCTGTGTGGGGGAAACAAAGTGTTTTTTTAGCTTAGTGAGGGGACTGTGGTGTTGAATTGGTTCCAATTTTGTGTCTCATTTTTTGTAGTCGTTATGCTGTGTATCATAGCTAAATTGTAGCAGGTTCAGTGTTTCTGGCAAATATGAAAATGTGTTATGATGCTAAATAATTTCTTATAGTATTGTGAGATGCTGAATGGATTCTTAAGACTCAAAATTGTATTGCATCATGTGGAAACCTGTTGCAGTTTCTGTTGCAGTTTGGGATCACCGCCGGTTTTGAAATCAAAGCAATGTATTGCTACATTAGCTCTAATCCTGCTTGTTAGACAATCTCTCATGGTGTTTATATATATTCATCCGCCTCCATCTTTTAATCCTTCTGTCCTCATGCTCCGTCCCCCTCAGTCCAGTACCTCAGTGTGTCACTGTGTCCCGCCACCGGTTGCTTGGCTACAGCGGCGTCCACGAGCTGAGAGGGACGAGACCAACGCGTGGAGAGGAGGGGGTGGGTTCATCACGCGCTGCTGTCATATCAGCCGGGGAGGGGGGAGACAACACCGCCGCTTATATCAACAGGTGCTTTCTAGCTGCTCGAAGTCAAGGTGCACTCTGCGTGTACTTTTCCCACGTGCAAATTCACACACGGTGCGGAGAAAAGCGCGCTCGAGCTCTTCAAGGCGCAGCAGATGGTAAACTTATTATAATCTGCTTTGGAGCTCAGTCACCAAATGCGTGTGTTCGGCGCGTGCACCAGGCTCGGTAGGAATCGTATTATTATTATTATTGTTGTTGTTGTTTTCACCATTCTTCTTATTATGCTTGTCTTCTTTTAGTGCGGTTAATGTTTATTGTGTAAAATAATTAACATATATTGAAGGTATATGGAAGTTTGTACATGCTTACGCGCGTGCATTTCACGTGTCCTCTAAAACAACTTATTTTAGTGGTAATGCATCACTGCAAGCGTGATTTAACGTATATACACGAGTTGCATAGTGATGCTATAGCTTGTGCATATGAGCTTTAAAGTGCATTATAGTTGTTTGTGTTTGAGAATGTATAGTAAATGTTAGCGCGCGCTGAAACAGCATTTAGTCAGTATTATTCTCCTGTAATGTGGACAGTATTTGTAGACATTTTATTCAAGTCAGGCATATTTAAAAAAGCAGAGGTTATGCAATATTTTTGTCTAAATTGACCAGCTGTACAGCACTTCATTTGGGTAATTAATTTTATTAAATGCTTCTGTAACTGTAACTCTTGGGCCTAGATGATGAAATGGGATGATCTGGTACTTAACTAATTCCTCTGTTTTGCTCTGTAGGTTTTCCACAGAGACTGTAGCAGGCCCAAATCCTAGTTATCATGTGAGAGCTTTGGCCTCCTTTCTGACATCGCAATTAACCTACCTTACCTTTCACAAGAAAAAGAAAGGGGGAAAATGTCATTTCAAGCATTTCATGTTCATTATTTATTTAACACTGAGACACTTTTCACTGCCAAACATGGTTCGGTTCCTTAGGCACAAAGGGACAATGTTATTCCTGTACACCCTGGGTATCATCACCGCCCTCAGCCCAGTGGCAGCTCAGGGTTCCTTCCCCAGGTTGGAGAATATTGCAGCTTACAAATCCGTCAATGTGGCCCCAAGTGAGGCGACCTGCGGCATTCCAGAGCGCAGCACCTTTTGCCAGGCTGCCCACTCTCAGGATGACCTCCTGACCTGCGTCCAGCAGTTCTGCATCCAGGAGTGCCCATATCGCTCAGCCACACCGAACTATACCAACCTACTTGACTGGCATGTGGACACATGCCTGATAGGTGAGAGACAGGATTTGCGCCCGGGCTCAGAGACTGGATCCGTTAGCTTCATGTTTCGAAACCAGAGTGCCTGCTTGGCTCTTCACTCTGCTCCAAACCTGGGACAAGCAGGATCATTTACCATAACAGTTTGGCTGAAACTTGAAGAAGCCTCTGTAATGTAAGTAGATCCGTTGCTAGAACTTTCTCTTAAGCGCCTAACATTTTCAACACAAAGCATTTGCTGTCTCTTTAGAACTAATATGTTAGGTAATGTGGCAGATCAGTTTCTCTCCACTGACTCTTTTAACTTAAGAAAGGTTCTGAATTTGAACCAAATCTGTAGAAGCTTAGTAATTTGTTTTATCAACACAATAGCCCTTTTCCCCCTTCGTGTCCTTTCCCGTGTGCCAAAAACTAGAAATGGATAAACCTGATTATAAGTACTCCAAGGTTGTGGAACCTTATATGTGCAGCTGAAAAACAATAGACCACATGCTGGTGCTTATAAGTCACTCTGTTGGTTTGAATTTAATTTGTAATATGCTCTCTTGTCATGTTGGGAGGGAAAAAGCTCCTCATCCACCCCCCCAATGCTGCCCCAAACAAGACCAGCTGTGGCCAGTTTTAGATCAATGAAATGAAATTGCTGCAGTGTTTTCTGAGCTCTGGCAAGGGGAAAAAAGGAGTATCATCTCAAAGGCCACTTTGTTTTTTCACAGCCTAGAAAATGATATAGTTGAAAGTGAGTGATAGGATGAAAGGACAGAGGGAGTGAGACTCATGAGGAACAACTACTGCTTGGACATTTTATATCAAGTGTAGAGGATGAAAAGGGAGACAAGTCACAGGCGTGCGGTAGCGAAAAAAAATAAATAATTGAGTCGGTTCAACTGGTGCAAGAGAGCCTAGAATTCTCACCCTGAAGGGGCAGCGGCTGTGACGACAAGCGTGCATGTTGATTAATTCTTCTCTTAGTGAATTAATGGGACTCTGTTTAATATAAGCTGGAGTATTCTCCTCAGAAACCTGACATAAAAATATGCAGCACGGCAACTTTCTTTAGAAGCGCTCACCTTAGTGAATGCTAAAGCGCTGGCATTTCCCCAGCGGAGAAGCACGGCCTAATTGCAAGTAGAGCATGGAGGAATGTGTGGCTTGCAGGTGAGGTGGCTGGCACTCAAGGGCCAGCCCCTACTTCGACGCAAACACGTTGTGTTATGATTTATTGGATGTGGTGGCCCGTGTTTGTAGTAATGGGATTTCATTTGACAGCAAATGAGGAAGTTTTCTAGTAACAAGAAAAGGTAAATGGAAAGTATTGATATAAGGTGCATAAATGTCGGAGCAATGCCCATTTTGGACGCAAAGAAATTTCCTAATAAAATGCTGCTGTAGGATTATAGCAGGTCTTCAAAGCTATATTGATTGTTTCCTAATGCCCTATGCAACCTCTTTATGTCAGGTACTGAACAAAGCAACAGCTGCAGGTCTTAGGTTGCCATGTTACATTAATTCTCACTAGACAGTAATGATTTTAACTTATCGTTATCATCCGGTTGCTCCATCAAGGGTAAACTGAATACATCTGACTGCTAAATTTGGCATTTCAGAGCAACAGTGCATTAGCATTAGTCAGGAAAATAATACAATTCGAGTCTGTGTGCTGCCTCATACTGTATTAATACTTTCTTCATAACACAATAGCCTATTTATTTCACAATATAAAGAGCATCATGTAAAAACTTGGAGGTTCGTTCATGATTACATTCATCTGCCTCAATCTATCTTTTGCCTCAAAATGTAATTTGTAAAATAATGTGTCTTAATTTATCAGGGGATTGATGAGCATATTTGACTTTCATAAGCAAGTTAATTCATCAGATATTTATCACGCCCTTCAAAAGTAAGGTCAAGGTTTCTTAGAGCAGTGTATTCACAGCACAGGCTTTAGGAACCATTTATCTGTTCCTTTAATTATTTATCCCAAATGCTTATCTTCTCCATGAACAGGACTCTGTTTGAGAAGAGGAGCATGGACCAGCTAGTGTTTCTACTGACTGTTTCAGAAATGGATGTCCAGTTCTACTACAGCGTTCAGAGTGGCCAAAACTTCAACATAACCATAAGCACGGCAGGCCACATCAGAAAAGGCCAGTGGACACACATGGCCTTACAGGTAGGATGCATGTTTATACTGTGCTGTTTCCACTGACTGGTTGCCAGGTCATGAAATTTATCCAAGGGAGAGATGACAAATTTCTGACCTTGCCACCATATATCGAGGTACATCACACTGTTTGTGGCAGAGCTGATGAATCGTCTTTGGCACAGGCAGAAAAGCTATCAAACGCTATGATCTGCTTGATCGGACCTCATCTACAAGGTGACTGTGGCGGGCACTAATCCTTGTCCATCTATATTCTCCGTAATTAGCTGGAAGAAGATATTGATATTAATATCACATCAGAAAACCCGCAGCAGGTTCACGCTGAACCCATGTCACAACAGATTTCCGACCCGGCTAAGATGCATGAATGGAAGGCGTTAATTACAGGGGTAAACATCTGTTTTCTCACAGCTGCGGGGGCACAGAGGGCAGGGAACGGGAGTGCAGCCTTCTTTCATGCCCTTCCCTGCATAAATATTACTGCAACCCAACAGATCTCTTTATAACCAAGTTCACGGGGATCTGCTATAAACAGTCACGTAAAAGCGTGAGGGCTTTTTGGCTCACGATAACAGTTTTGTTTAGCGTGAAAGTAATTTCCTTTTATTTTATTCTGATGCAATTCCAGGTCATTGGTGATGAAGAAATGATTGATATACACTGTGATGTTTCTTAATCAGCTTCAGAAATCATTTTGCCTCTTGCATTTCTTTGCATAGACAGGCCCATGAGTCTTAGAGCCCTTGCGTTGTTCAGCATTGTAAGTGAGTGGCAGTATCTATGTGTTGGTAAATGAAAGGGGAGAAAAGGGATGGGAGAGATTGGGACATCATCAGCATTGTAAGCGAACAGAGAGGTCTGTCTGCAGAGAGTATTATCTTTCAATAGCAGTGATTATTGTGGCTTTAAATTGCAGTCGTTCCGATTATGAATAGCAGTCTGACTTCTGGGACTGAAAACATTATTATGATAATAAGATCCTACCCACAATTCATAGGTAATAAGTTCCCTGCTGGGTGTCGGCCATGTCTTGGGCTCTCAGACCTATCTTAGCTGCCCAGCTGGATTTTCATCTGCAGTCTAACTAGTACATGACACAGAGAAAATGGGCCTATCTTCAGCCATTTACTCTATGTGGTGCCCAACGTGCAGTCAGATTTAGACCACAATTCGGTATTGACATTTTGAAGTGAATTAGTGCTGTGTGATACTGATGTCTATGACTGTATCTTTAACAACATTGCATGTAGATATTATTTCATTTTGAATGGAGAATGTAGTAGGTAGAGGTCAGTATTTTGTGAGGCTGATACCAATTATCAGTAGGGCTGTTACTGTGGCATTGAATAAGCCAGCACACCCTGTCATGGGTTTGTTGGTTGTCTAAACCTCACAGTTTGGCCCTTGACAGAGTGGCTCAAGGGCTTACACTTGCCCGTTTTTCCTGCTTCCAACACATCAACTTCAAGAACTGCTTGTTCACTTGCTGTCTTATATATCCCAGCCATTGACAGGTGCCATTGTAATGAGATAATGTCATTCACTTCACCTGTCAGTGACTCTTTAGTGACTCAGAGGCTGATCAGTATGAATATATATTTTGTTTTATACCCAAATTCGTGACTTTTTAATGAAAAATAAATTCCCAACAATGTAAAATATTTTCTTATAACAATTATATAATGTATAATATACACTCACCAACCTATTAGGAACATCAGTACATCTGCCCATTTATGCAGTTACCCAATCAGCCAATCATGTGGCAGCAACACATAATATGCATAAACTCATGCAGACACAGGTCTAGAGCTTCAGTTAACAGTCACATCAAACATTTCATTCATTTCATTTTCTTAACCGCTTATTCCTATTTCAGGGTCACGGGAGAGCCGGTGCCTAGCCGGCAGCTTA
>JAOUQY010000002.1:4255422-4266568 GCA_028566355.1 Doras micropoeus | reverse complement strand
GGTGAAAAATAGAGCAAGAAGAATTACCTTGGGCTGCTTTTCTGTTCTGTAATGGGATTTTCCACACTGCAGGAGGTGAGCTGCACTGTTGCAGTCCTTCTTGTACAGGTCCTGTGGGAAAGCAAAAACGTCAGTCTGGTGTCCTAGCAACTGCACTTTCATGGAATATTAAATAAAAGCTTAATTCTTGGTTTATAAAATATACAGTTCTGACTAGTCACCGAGCAGTGTGATGGTTTCTACCTGTTTACAAGTTGCGCTTGACTAAACTAATCCTAGACTTATATATTCCAAAGATTTTCTCCAGTACATTGGCATTAAGTGGTTGTTTTACATGTTTGTGTCCATAATAATTTCACAATAATTTCACACTCTGCACAGGAAAGGTCGTGTAGCTTTGTTTGAAAGGTTTGAAGGGGGGTGGGGGGTTCACAAGAATAATGAGGCTGAAAAATAAAATAAATTGTCATGCCAGAAAGTATTTCTGAAATGTTTTTTTTTACATGTCTTATCTCTGGTATTGAGCAGTTTGTGCTTCGATTTATTTCGCCTAGTATTAATATCCACACCAGCTTTTTAAAGGCGCAAGCAATCATTGAATGATGACTGCTTTGTGATATTATTTGAAATAATATTTGCTATGGTGTACATCTCCTCCTCCATTGCCTGACTATAATGCATGCCAGTTAGATTTACTTTTAGTATACATTGTACCTTTTATAACGCAAAACTTCTAAAGTGGAATTTTTGGTGACTAATACTGTGGTTTTATATGAAGTAACACAGATTATTTTTATTTTCAACATTTATCCCAATTATTTATTGAACTCTTGCTCAGATTGTGTTGGTGTGACTCTGACAGTAATTATATCTGCAATGGCAATATAACAGGTTTAGATGAATGATTTCATTCTAATGCATAATTGTTTTTATAGTAACAAGTGATTTATGACATATGAGACATATATGTAACATTTATGGAAGGAGTTTTCCTCACCACGACAAGCCCCACCCACTTTAGTACTGACTGGAAAGGTGTTGAGGACCGGGTGTTATTATCCTTGTCGATCAGCACTGCACTTGATTAGGGATATTTTACTGTTTTTGTGGCTTTTAGTAATGCAAACGAGGAACAGATGCTGCTCTTCGATTGTAGTGCCATGAAGGTGATGACCACGACCTAGTGGGCAAGCCCTAATAGCACCACAGAGCACATACTAGGCATAACAAGGAAAGTTCAGCAGGTTCACGGTCATGTAATGCTACAAGGGCAATCATTTTGTTACCCTGGTTCAACCAAGACTAACCACATCCAGATCTAAGACACTACTTCCAGGTAGAGACTGTAGTGTGTAGTCTTGACAGCTAGTGATTGATATACCTGACCTTCACAAATGTGGAAACCAGACCATCATATGATGGTGTCTCAGAAGTAGAACTGTAGGGCTAGATAGAATGCCCTCAGTTGTAGTCTGCTTTCACACAGGGGCTCCACACATCTTCTGCACCTTTGTGGCACCACACCTCCAGCCAATCAAGCATGTAAGCACTGGCTATCTCTCTCTGATGAGGCATCAGAAAATGTTGTGTGTCTCTAGTTTTTGAGCTTCCATCCCTCTACCCCTTGCTCAGATGGAAAAACATAATGAAGGTTGCTGGGTTTTGCATGCAAAAAAAAAAAGAAGCAAGTGTGACAGTCAAAGTCGCCAGAAGAGCTGTGGCAGATTCTCCATAAAACTTAACAGCTGATTTTCTTATAAAACTGCACACATTGTATCTGAGAGTGCTGTTTAAGAAAAAAATCAAGTCAAATATGGACTTCCTTTAGTTTATTACTGTTTACTGCACTTTATAGTGTTTTCTTTTATGCAGAGACAGCTTCGTTATTTTTGAAGACATCTTTGCGAGTCTTTGCATGTGCCTAAGACTTCTGCATCGGACTGTCCAGTCATTAGCCGGTAAGTTTTAATGAGCGTTTTGGAGAATCTGACACAGAGTCTGAAGTAATAAATGTGTTCACACAAGCGCAAGAAGGTATCGAGCTTCAGATGGGTGAAATCAAACTGTATTTGTACCATTACACCATTACTTTTACCTACACAGTACAGATTTTTTTTGTGTTGTAAATAATAAAAACAAAATTCAGCATGTCGGTTAGTTATACAAGATTTATTAAAATAGCTTAAGAGGTATTCAGGTAATACATTCAAGTGTATCAATATGCAAAACAAACAGTGCAGAGCAGTGTGGCTGGACTGGAGGTCTGGACTGAAACCACAAAACAAGGTCAGAGGTCAGACATGAAACCAGCGTGTGTTCATGTTACAGTACCTGCATATGAGAAAAGAGTAGAGGAAGACAGAACGCAAGACAGACGGAGAGCACATGGTAAATAAAATGTTGAGAAACATTATCGACAAGTTATTTTTTTCCTCAGCTATTTTCCTGTGTTCTCAAGCTTACAGTCTTCATTGCTCAGTTTATTTCTGGCTGCTGCTTTTTGGTCTATGACTTTAAAGCTGCAGTAGTATAAAAATAACCTTTTGACATATTTGCTAAAACTATCACGATGTCCTGACAGGAATACAGTACATGAGACAGAAGAATCCTCCTGAGAAGAATCCACCACGCCTGATGCAAAACCACCAATCAGAGCCAGGAGGAGTGTCTGACAGAGTGTCAATCACTGCTCGTGCACACGCTGTAGGAAGCCCACCCCCTGATATTATGTGTGCCTGTGCTAAATGTTACTAAATGTTCTCATTAATAGTTTACTGCTTATTTAGCACTGCTCATGACAGCTTTTGTTATCAGGCAAACAGCGAAGCACTGAAATAAGTCAGGGCCAGTTCTTTTCCCAGACAGATATTAATGTAGATTACTTTTCCTGTCAAAAAGAAAAAGACTTCTGTTTATTCCTTGGCAAGCAATGACTTTTATTTGCTAAATAAACAGGTAATGAGGTAATTGAGGACCAAGTTTCTAGATAAAGTAGAGCCAGGCAAATGCCATTGTAAAGAACGTTATATCGAGTTGTGTGGAGTTTTGGTTATGTTTCTGTTCTTAGGTATATGTGCTCCATGCTGTTTACCCGGCCACTTTAGTTGCCAAGGTTACTAGCCTGTGCGTGCACGGCAACCTCCTGTGAGCCTCCTGGACCTGAAAGTTGTATTTGTTAAAACTTTCGGGATAAATCCCCTCTCTTTTCAATCCTACCAGCTGCAGCTTTAAGGTACTTTCGTAAAAATATACCAGAAAATGTGATTTGGCATAGCATCATCTGGCCTACTCCTGAACTTTGCGAAATGAATTCTAGTATGTACCTCAGCCAGCGTTTTGATAATTCTTATCTATGCCTCAGTCACATAAACGGTATTGTGTCAGTTTGTGTGCACATACTAAGTGCAGCACTTTAGGAAAATGGCATAACAATAAAGACTATTACATAAAATTATCACATAAAATAATATTACAATAATATTACATATGGAATCTGGCATGCTGTCTAACTGTTTCCATTTACCTTTATGGCATTTGGCAGATGCCCTTTTCCAGAGCGACTTATATTCATGTCATTCAAACGGCCTGTTTAAACTTTTTTTAACCTCCCAAATTTTCCTTCAGGATACTGTACCTTGGTAAACATTCTGAATTCTGAAATTATGAAGAAAAAAAATTATTTTTATTTAGAGGCAATACATTTTCTCGGCAATGTACCAATAGGGAATTCAAATGTTTTGAGCTGAAGTGGTAAACCTTGAACATGCAAACTTAAAATATCATGACTATATAGTGTATCTGTTATTCCTCTGACTTTGCCCTTGGTAAGACTCATTTGTTATGGCTAATTTATTGTAATATAGCTAGTTAAATGCTAGCTAGTAACTAGGTAGCTATGTTACATGCAAGTCACAACACAACTCTTAACTGAACCTTTAGTTTAATAAGATAACCAGTCTATGGGATAATATTAGGCAAAATGATATCTTACCTGATATTTCCAGTTTTATTATGCTGGGTGGAGGGAGACTGGAGATCCTCTGTCACTGCCATTTCTGTCTGGAATGTTTTTCCAAAGATTCTCCACCAGCTAATTCTACCCAGGTTAACTTGAAATTTTTTAACAAACCTGACATCCATCTGAGCAATTCTAAAGTATGTATTATTCCCCTTCTTTGTAGAATCAGACTATT
Source organism: Doras micropoeus (assembly GCA_028566355.1). Lineage (NCBI taxonomy): Eukaryota > Metazoa > Chordata > Actinopteri > Siluriformes > Doradidae > Doras > Doras micropoeus. The sequence continues at coordinate 4,262,375 of JAOUQY010000002.1, read as the reverse complement.
TTTTTAACCCTCCTCCAATATACTGTACCTTGGTAAAGCTTCTGAATTCTGAAATTATTAATAAGCATTTTTCAGAATTCTGACGTAATTTATTAAACAATTATACTGCAAACAACAAATATTCCATATGCTTAATATGCTTTGATGTACTCCCTGTCACTGGAATGCATCTCCATTGCAAATTGGGATTTTATTTATTGGAATTCACAGTTTTATTCCCACTGGGCTCCTGCAGCCCTGACATCTGTAATCTGCACTCAACATATCCAGGCTCTGACCTCAATCTTTCTTATGGTGCCCTCCAGACAATTATCACTATCTCATACAGTCTACCTACTGTCACTTCCCTTGGAATTTATTTATAGTTATGGTGAATTGCATTTCTTTTCCATGGGTGGGTTAAGAAACAGAGACTGGTCTAGACATATGATAATAAAGTGAAGTGTGGCCATGAATTAATGAGTTTAAAAAAGCCTCTTGTCATTCCATTTGCTCATGATTCTTGAGATTCTTGAGAATTTGAACAAGCCAACTCATGAATAGTTAAGGCTAGTAGAAAGGATTAGCGGTAATCGCTTTTCACTTGATTTCATTTGTATCTAATTAAATGATGTTTGCTATTTATATTACTAAGCAGTTTTGGTTGCACTCATGGTGCAATTAGGCAGATTTCATGAAATTACCTTTACAGTTATGGCAGTAGGCTAAGAAGTAAAGTTACCATCGATTGAAAAACCCTGTTGGGGAAGTTAGTACAGTGTGAACCAAAATAAGACAATGCTTTATTATTATTTTTTTCAATTAACAAATTGCTCTTTTAAGTGCTTAGTGAATAGGTGGGTCTTTAGTCTTTGTTTTATATGGGGCATATTATGAAAAAAATCACTTTTTAAGGTTTTGTGCTCATGCAGTTGAGTCTCTGGAGTGCCTACCAACCCATAAACTTTGAAACACGGCAACATGGCATGTGATTAAACACTCTGTTTCAGCGTCTATATCACTTATTATATAACTAACTAACTCATTGGAATGATCTCACCTCTCCATTAGAATATCTTCATCTGCTGTGTGAATATTTCCATCCGTGACTTGAGTATCACATTTGCAAATGGGGCGCCATTTATTTGTTTAATTGTTGCAAGTGCTGGATGCTTCAGCATTAAGTCAAAGTTAAGCACCAGAAAAGTTAATGACCAGGAAATGCCCTGCTGTCGGCTGTACAGTCCAACACACATTGCTACATCAGCTCCCAGCCTCTGAGGACAGAGCAGCTGAGTGGATATACTTTATTTTTGATGGCAGCATCCCAAAAACCTGTTCATGTGTGCTGAAAACTTTGTTACTTTGTAACATTTGTGTACTTTGAATGTAATTAATTCAGTTAATCAAAGGCTAAATGTGCCCCTCGAGCATTTAGCAGCAATTATAGTTAGGCTATAATTGCTGCTAGGAGACAACATTTATTTGCAGATGCTTTGGTCAATGCTTTGGCCAATGTGGTCAATGTGCTGACCTCAATGTGATGACTAGTGCAGCATCTACGTAATATACCTATAGGCACACCCTGTGGCAGAAGGGGGCACGATGAGCAGTGGCTCATTATGATTTAAAGCAACAGGCACTGAAACCGAAGGTTTGGAAAGAGCTGTTTTAGACAGGGTGAAAAGACAGCTGTCAAATGTCACAGACATTTCATTAAGATGCCAGGGAACTGTACTAATTTGGAAAATGGGTAAAATAGGTGAGCTGTGCATACAGCCATGGGAAGTTCATTCACTCAAATGGATGGCAGGACAGAGAAGAGCTATGATGCATGTCTTCCTTGTACCCTGAGAGATGGTGGGTCCAGTTGAGCAGTTTAAGGTGGGGGCTTAACTGCTAGGAGTGAGTTGCAGTCGTCTAGTACAGAAATAAAACAGACTGAACAAGTGTTTGAGTGGCTGTGTGGTTAGAAATAGATCCCCTGATGTTGTAAGTATGACTTGCATGAGCAAATATGTTTAGCAATGTATGGCAAGAAGGACAGTTGCTTGACCAAGACAACCTCAAGTCTGGGTGCAGTGACATTGTGAGATCTAAGATTTGTCCAGGAAGATTACAAGATATTGACATGGGGAAGCTTGTTTGGGGATGTACCGTAGCTCAGTCTTATAGAGATTTAGTTTGAGCTGATGAGCTGCCATTCATGAAGAAATGTCTGTAAGACATTCTATGAATGTATGAAGGCATAAAAGAGAGGATGAGTTGAGTGTCATTAGCATAGAAGTAGCATGAAAAACCATGTGAGGATATGACCTCATCAAGGGAGTGGGTAAAAAGGGACAGAATAGGACCCAGCACTGAGCCTTGTAGGATGCCGGTGGAGAGTCTGCATAGAGCATATGTGACCTTCAGGTAAAAAGCAAATCTTTACTATGCTGTGTCCCATACATTTCAAGCCTTATAAATTTCTCATAATTTCCAAGACTATGGACAGAAGAGTCTTGGGATTTAACTTTTTTGAAGGCTGCTGGAAACTTGGCTGATCTAGTGGCATGAAGCTTTTCTTCTCTGTAACAGCCAGGAAGGACAGAAAACTGTGAAAGCAGACTGACTAGGAAAGGTTATTTTGGGTAAGACAGCAAGCCAGTTGATTGGAGACAGATTGTTCAAGAATTTTAGAAAGAAATTAGAGAAGTGATACCAGTCGACAAATGCTGATGTCTGACGTGTCAAGAGTAAAAAAAGATGAGCTTTTTCTGCAAAGTGGTTGAGTGTATTGTTGGCAACTGGGGACTATAAATCTGAAAATGTATATACTGTATATATGAGTCCATGGAATATAATTATAAGACTATTTAGTGCTGTTTTATTATTAATCTTATGGTGAAAAATGCATTTTATAAACCAAGGTTTATCATTTAATTAATTACAATAAATGACTTACGTTGTCTTCTCTTAGCTTTTTAATAGTGATTTTGGCCTCCATTAAATGATTATTGAGTACGATGATCTCTCGACTGAGCGTTCTTTTTTCCTCTTCAAATTGCTGTGTCTAAATGAAGGAGAAAATAGGCAATGAAAGCTATGTAATATTATTTAAAAGCACAATCTCTACTTTAGATCAACTCAGTATCACTATTATTGGTAGACACCATAGTGACCAACAGCTCACACCCTTGACTGTGGGGTCTATTTAATTTCTTCATCCATAAAAATCCATTAAAACTACACACTCTCAGTTTCAGAATAGTAAGAAATGCAATATATTGTAATCAACACTGGTATCATTCTGCTACAGCTATGCTACAATATATAAAATATGTATATAATCATGATAGGATATTTATTACCGGATTATTCTAGTGTTATTACCAAATAAATTCTCTTTAATCCCTCTTCTACTGCCTGTCACATTTATGAAGAAAATGTGAATATACACTACAGAAGATCAGGTTCGACTTCCTGATCCATTGTTGTAAGTACATGCATTCATTTTCTTGGCAGAAATGAAGAGATGAGACATTTAATTCTTATGTTTATGACTGTATGACAGGCTGTTTCATAATCATATATATTTGGTATATCTTATTTAAAAATGTTTTAATTGGCAATATTGTTATATAGAGGCTAGTGAAGACTGATATACAACAGTTAATATTAGGTGCAAGCCCATACTCCAAACCCACCTCCTTGTATCTACACTCTTTGTCCATTTTATCAGCTACACTGTCCATACAGGTGCACTTTGTAGTTTTACAGATAGAGACTGTAGTCTGTCTGTTTTTCTGCAGACTTTGTTAGCTTCCTTTTATGCTGTTCTTCAGTGGCACAGGACCACCACAGAGCTGGTACTATTTGGGTGGTGAATGTTTGTCAGGACTGCAGTGACCCTGATGTGGTGGTGGTGTGTTAGTGTGTGTTGTGATGGTACGATTGAATCAGACACTGCAGTGCTGCTGAAGTTTTTAAACCCCTCAGTGTTACTGCTAGACTGAGAATAGTCCACCAACGAAAAATATCCAGCCAACAGCGTCCTGTGGGTAGCATACTGTGACCACTGATGAAGCACTGATGACTCACACAAACTGTGCAGCAACAGATGAGTTACTGTCTCTGACTTTACATCTACAAGGTAGAGCAACTAGGTAGGTGTGCCTAATAGAGTGGACAGTGAGTGGAAACTGTGTTTAGAAACTTCAGCAGCACTGCAGAACAGCAAAAAAGGGGGCTAACAAAGTCTGCAGAAATACAGATGGACTACAGTCTCTATGTGTAAAACTACAAAGTGCACCTGTATGGTCAGTGGAGCTGATAAAATGGAAAAAGAGTGTAGATACAAGAACGTGGTTTTAATGTTATAGCTGATAGGTGTGTATAATATATGGACACATGCGCACAGTCCATGTATGACAGGCTGGTAATGAGAAAGGTTGAGTTTGTCTTTTGTGTGTGCCTGTAAACTTGCAGTCAGTCAGGTCCCAAATCCCCTGTGAAGCAATTAGTTACAAGTTGTAGTCTAAATCTTCTACAAAATATCATTATCTTCTTCAAAATATCATACAATTACTTCAAAAACACACAAGGAAATAACAAAACTGACAACATATCAGTAAGAATGGGTTTGAGAGAACTGTCATCTGAGCAGACTTCATAACGTTGCAGCATTGCCAGGGCCGTTTTGCTGCTGACTACTTTTGAACTGCTGACATGGGCAACTTTGTCTGATTATTAGATTAAAAAAGTGCAATGTATATGTTTAGAAGGGAACTGTTTTGAGCACTGGGTTTATTTGTAGAGCAGGCAGTGCAACCTTGTCCAAACTTAACAAATAATGCTATGTATGTAACTGTGGTTATAAGAACTGACACTGAGAATAACCTGGATAGCTGAATAGAGTGACATGTCATAGTAGGGGCTGGGCATCCAGCCTGTCTCTAGGCCACGGTGATGATACAAGCTCCTAGTGGGCCAGCCTCTGGTCAGACAAGGGAGCCCTTTGTGTCTTTCCTGTGTGACAGTTATTATGAGGTTGGATGGCCACCATTTGCTTTTGGAACACTGCTAGCACAATTTGACTGATTCACAAAATTTCCTTTGGCACCATCCACTTGAAGTTATTATACCCTGTTTGGTAATTTTGCCAAACAGATAGCAAAAATATCTCAGGGACACATGTTCATTATGGCACCTTGTGTAGGCTTATGAGGAGAGGCCTTAACCTGACTCCAGCACAAGGTGGAGATCCCACACCAGGCTTTGACCACTAAAAAGATGCCATGTACATGGTGCTGTGGTGCACAGAGATGGCTACCAGATGCATTATTAGCTTAGATAAAGACCTGCTAAGAATGGGCCTACCAGAGGAGATTCTGTGCAAAGCAGAGAGATTTGGCCTCATGCAACCATGATGGCTGATGTAGCTGGCACTCAATTGTCTGACTGAATCAGTGTGGTAGTGCCTCAGAACTGGTAAGAACAGACAACCATCAGCCCAATTCCTGCTAAGGAAAGTAAGGGAATTGTTCATGGCACTGTTTCCAAACAGAGCTATTCCTTTAAATGCCTATTGTTACCAGCAAGGTAGAGCTTTGGCTGCACCTTGGGCTGATAACCCACGTCTGAAAAGCTTGAAGTTCCAGGAATTGTATCATCGGTCTTAGCTTCCTCAACAGATTGGCAAGCATTATATCTGCTACATGTTGGTGTGAGAGGGTGAGAGGCCAAAATGGCCTTCTTAGTCTGCTCATTAGATCCAACTGTTCAAGTACAGCAGCAGATGTTGCCACTGGCTATAAGTGATGAAAATATTAATTGCATGTATCTTGAAAATACCTGTAGCACTAGTGCGGGGAGGGGAGTTGGGGGGATAGACCTGAATTGAAATGCTTACCCTTGGAAAGCAAAGCATATTCAAAAGCATCTGTTGCACAGCTTGAACTACAGCTTAACCGCCTTGGCATATGAAAGCTGAGGGTCATGATGACACGGTTTAGATCTCTCAAATTTAGAACTGGGTGAAAGCTGCTGCCCTTCTTCTGAACTAGCATCTAAAATGAGTAGAATGCCTGGTCTGATCTGAAGGGTTTAGCTTTGTACAAGGGAGAACAAACTTCTTGCAATACAATTATTATCAATTTGTCATATATCAGTAAGGCCCTGAAACCCCACAGTAGAATAATGTCATATGAAACCAATCTGATGCTCTGTGGGACTCCATGGTGGTGGGAAAATGCTGTGTAGGTCTCATCTCAGACAATCGACATGAGTCATATGCTACCAGGCTGAGGGCATGACTCTTCGTGGTAAAGGTTTGTGTGAGGCAGATGGGACTCTTGTGGGTCTTGCTGTGTGGTGAGGTTGTGGTGACCTTAAGATTCTGTATGGACTACACGTTTGCTCATTTCATGCTGGTTTCATTATTCTGATGTCTGTGCTCTCATATCTAGGGCTACACTGGTGGCTGGCTAATACCTGGACCCCAGTGAACTTTCTGTGAGGGTGCTGTGGTGTTGGATCAGCTCCATCACTGAGGGAACAAAGTCCATAGATTGAACCAACTACTTAAATGAGTGGGCATTGTACATACGGTTTGGAGGACACACAACCTGTAGTACCAACTGTAATTACAAACTACTAAGAAGAAAGCACTGCATGATGTACTGTACATGTACATGTGATCTGGCATGTGTAAGAGGTGGTTCATAAGTCACCTCTTAGGTCTCGGCATGCATGCACTAATGCATAAGAATGTATCCATGTACAGTGTATCACAAAAGTGAGTACACCCCTCAAATTTCTGTAGATATTTAAGTACCGGTATATCTTTTCATGGGACAACACTGAAAATGACACTTTGACACAATGAAGAGTAGTCTGTGTGCAGCTTACATAACGGTGTAAATTTATTCTTCCCTCAAAATAACTCAATATACAGCCATTAATGTCTAAACCACCGGCAACAAAAGTGAGTA
>JAOUQY010000002.1:2034477-2046997 GCA_028566355.1 Doras micropoeus | reverse complement strand
TATAAATATAAAAAAACTACATTACATAATAAAAGGAGGAATATTGTTATATTATGTGGGCTGTTTTATTTATTTATTTATTTATTTATTTATTTATTTTCCTATTCATGAATTAGACTTTTCCGGCCAGAAATTGAATGCTGCGACCTGATTGGCTGGCTGATCCATTTACACTATACAGATACACATTAGGAGTACTAGCTGTGCTCTACTATTAAAGTACTTTTTAGTTACAGATTTAAAGATTTAATAATTAATTTGAGATTGGGTAAAAGCCTACAGATGGAGCCGGTGCGCGGGGTTCGTGTTACCGCCTCGCACCTCAACGGTCCTTGGTTCCATTCTCAGCTCAGGTTTATTGTCTACGTGCACTGGCTCCTCAGGTTTCCAGCGGTTTTCTCAGGGTTCTCCGGTTTCCTCCCGACTCCCAAAACCACTCCGATGGATAGATTAGCTACTCTATATTGCACGAGCGTGTACATGACGCCCGGAGAAGAGCTAGCGCCCCACGCTATACTTTAAATAAAAACTACTAAACGTGCCTGACCGATAGATGTCCGTTCATACACTTACGACTTTAGTGCTGATTTTATTTTAGACAGGAACTTCATTTGCATACTTGTTTACATTTCTACTACTTTATAACAGCTTTTTTTCATAGAAAGTGCACTTTTAAAATGCCTAAAAATCCTTAGACTTCAGAAATGTTAGAACTCTGAGCACTTAAATGGCTTTTCATTCATTTTTTTCCTTCTATTTTTTTTTTTTTTTTGCAGCTGCATGTCTTTATTTCTGCAAATCCTCAATTGCACTGAGTCACACTGAGTGCTGGTGAAATCCACTTACACAAATCCCACCAGACTCACTTTCCCATCACACACTATTACTGTTATTGTCCTACTTCTGCACAGCTCCCGTGTGTGCTCCTGCATTAAAGAGGTCCAGCTTGGTCTCTGCTCTACCCCTCCTCCTCCTCCTCCTCCTCCTCCACATAGTGTTACATCACACTAACAGAGGGCGACGTCACTGGGTGTCCCAAACTGACCAATGAGGATAGATGCAGAGGGCTTGTTGTCTGGTTGCCAGATTGGTTGCATTTCCTAAATCATGTTTTTGCTCTCAATCCTGTTTGCCTGGGAATTAGTAATAATAATAATAATAATAATAAAATAATAATAATAATAATAAAATAATAATAATAATAAAGTAATAATAATAATAATAATAATAATAAAATAATAATAAAAAAAAAATAATAATAATAAATAATAATAATACACTGGGTATATTTGAAATAGAAATATATACATAATTTAGCTCATATATTTATATATTTATATATGGTTTGAACCCATTTAATTACATTATTCAAGGTTTAAATGTGAAACTCTAGAAGTATGTTTGCAACCCATTAAAAAATAAAATAAAAAATTTTTTTTATTATTTTTTTTTTATTATTATTTATTTATTCATTCATTTATTTATTATTATTTTTTTATTTCTATAATATTTATAAATATGATACATTTCTTTAATAATATATAATAAAAACCTATAAATATTCAATTTCTGCATTAAAGCTCTACAAAATCAATAATAAAAAAAAATCTCTTCTCGATACAGACTAACGTATTTCAGTTTTTGATATCCTGTCTGAATTTGATCAAAATTAAATCTACCTCCATATTTCTGTCTTCCTTACAGGAGATTAAAAATGTAGGATATGAGGCTAAAATCATATTAAAATATAGTAAAAATGTATATGAATACTAAATAATATACAAACACGGGCTGTTATTTGTATTCATATTTGTAATCTATTTTAATTCACTATTGGGTTTGGACAATGAATTAAAATGCAAGTAGTTTATGTTTGGGGTCGTGGTAGACCTGGAGCATATCTTGGGAATACCCTGATAGGAATGCATGTTGGATGGAACACCGGGTCACTATGCGCGTCCAAGCTTAGCGAGACTTTAGCATATGAGCATTTTCTTGGTACTGGGAGGAAACCGGAGAACCCCGAGGAAACCCTACGTGGATGCAAGGAAAATGTGAAACTCCGCACAGACTCCGGATCTATCCAGCAGACCCAGGTTCCATCTCTGCACCGTCTTATTGACTGAATAAATAAAAAGATCAAAAATCAAAAAGATGAATTTTTTTATTTTCGCTTTGGCTACGAGCTCCACGAGCTTGATGCGTTTTATGGATCCCCGGTGATTAAAAATCCACGCTGGAAAGATTTAGTGGATTTAAACTGGGGTTGCATAGAATCTGGCAACCCTGACAAGCTGGCCTGGTGTGTAGAGTAGTGTCGAATTTACGCACACACTCACACACGCATACGCACACTTGAGCTCGGATCAGCAGCCGCGGTTACGCATGGAGCAGCCGGACAACAGGAGGAACTTCCCAAATGGCATCTTAAGTTCAAGGAACTTGTCCTGAGGACCATAAACGGCTGAGATGTTTCCGGAGCTCCTTCACAAACCCAGTGCTCAGCAGGATGGAACTCAAGCTGTTGCTCTAATGGAGTGGTTGTGTCGGAGCGCAAGGCACTGATTCACGCCGAGTGGCGCGCAAAAGCGTGTGAAAAAGCGCACGAATTGAACATCGCCCGTATTTTGTTTAGTGAGTGTTTACTGCAGTTATGCGCACTCGGAGCGGAGTTTTGCCCTCGGTGGCTCTTTTTACCCTCTTTCTTGTGTCAGTTGATGGTTTCCCCAGCAGAAAGCAGAGGATCAGTGACCCTAAACCCAGAGGAGGGAACACCGGTCTTACGGTTCGGATACACTTGAAACACACACACACACTCTAACTCTTTCTCTCCATATGTAAAGGAGGCCATATGGAATGGCACAGTTGGGAGCTGTTTCTCATAGGAAGGGGCCATTAGTGTCTTTTTCATGTCTGTGTGTTTGGGCTTTGTGCTAAAATCGCATTAGATCAGAGCAGCAGTGCGCCTGTTAGTGTTCTCTAGTCCAGCACACCCATTTTAATGAAAGGCTTGCAATAAACAGGAGAAAACACTCAAATGGAGGTGATTAAAAGCATGAAGCAGGGCTGGGTAATCACTGTGCTCTGAGCTCTGTGTGTGTGTGTGTGTGTGTGTGTGCATGTGTGTGTGTGTGTGTTTAAATCATTTAATCCTCCCAGCAGTTTCTTGTGCATATTGAATGAATGAATATATTTTGTCTGTAAAAGTTTTGCATTTGCAGTTGATCTGATCGACCGCCTTGGTTCGTTTGATACTCTTAGGATTTCGGATTTGCTCCTCAGTTCCTTGGCAGAACGCTGGCTGCCACCTCACAGCTCCAGGGTTCGATCCTTAGCCCGGCTTAGTTCGTGGAGTTTCACGTCTTCTTCGTACGCACTTTTTTGGCTTCCTGTGGGTTGTCAGTAGGTGAACTGGGTGAAGTATGCCAGTAGGTGAACTGGGTATATTTTTAGGTGATTGTATATGGGATGGCTTGTGATGGACTGGTTTCCATCGAAGGTGTATTCCTGCTTCGGACCACGTTTTTCCCAGGATAGGCTCTGGATCCTGTAAAGCGATTACTTAAGAATTAATGGATTACAGGTCCTTGTTGGTCATACTCTATACTGAACATGATTCATCAATATGAATCACCTAAAAGACAACATGTACATTATGTTTCACCTTTTCCTTTCTCTACATTTTTTTTTTTTGGAAAAAGGGGTGGGTTCAAGTATAAAGCGAAGAATCATGAATAGTCTTTTTGACCATTAGTCAACCATTAATAACCATTTTCCACTTTATTTTTAACAGTTTTTGGAAGTAGCTGATTTGATGTTTAAATCTTCTACAATATTTAAAACATTCCTTTGTTCAAATGCAACCGTGTTGTTACCAAACTTGCAGATCTTGATATATCAAACGTAGATCTGTCTGTTTCAGGGTCCGACAAAGATCCTTACGGTGTAAACGTGTTTTAGAGAGTTAGTAAATTCACTTTCCAGGGAGAAATATGCAAGTGAACGCACCCGAGTGAATGTCACCTTGAAGCCTCACCTGGTAAGTCAATTCAAGACTAAGATCAACTTTTAGTCTCCTGGCTCCTGATTGGTTGGAATGAGAAAACAGTGGAAACAACACCCCGTGCCAATAAGTCAATAACCAGCTTGATAAACTGTGATTGATAACTGGAACCGGTCAGACACTGGTTAATGTGTCTAGGAATTAGAGCAGATTATTGTGCAGAGGTTGGAATCCTAGTCGTCTTGGTCTGAAGAGGCTCAAGATATATCATGAGTGGTGAATGGTAGGTGAGTAATGTGTCTGGTTTCTTGGAAAGATTTGACGTCTAACATTTTCCTACAAGTCTTCCGAGTCTGACGGTTTACGAAAAAGCGCTCCATGGTCACATTCGTCTCAATTTCGACAACGCCAAAGCAAAAACTGGCTATGCTGTCTGGGTGGGCGGGACGGTATTCATCTCTGTCCTGTCAATCAGAGTGATACCAGCCAATCGTGGGCATCTGAATGAGGTCATGTATGCAGACGACCACACGCTGTTCAAGATATCTGAACATGGAATTACATACATGTCTGATGCTCTAGGCTTTATATAAGCATTATATATATTGCAATATTGATGTTGTGATAACATTATATTGACTTAACACACCCAAAATGTTTCATATGTATTCATATGTGTTTCATTTGCAGTTCTCGGTTATTTTGGATTTCTTTTTTGATTCTGGAGCGCCATCTATTTTGCAGGTGTTGTTATTTCTACAGATCAAACGGCTTAAGCAATCATCCTGATGCATTTTTTTTAAGCTTAATCTTGACATCATTGTTATCTAACACAATTATTCAGCAAATTTAGATTTAGAAATATTAGCTAAGCTTACCAGTATTGCTATCGATTACAAGAACCAATCATTCTTGCGATTATACAACGCAGTACAACGCAACTTTTTTTTCTTCCGTCTGATCAATATGACTGTTTGGCTTCACTTTGGCTTGAGCAGGGTTTTCTCAAAAGCAACAGGAAATGAAGCAGAAATGGAGTATTTAGCACTCCTCCCCATCTGCAACGCGAGACGCCAGATTGGCATGCCGCGAAGGTGAAGGAGCCCCGGTGCTGTAACAGATAAACCAAATAATCACCAGCCTTTCCTGCTCTTAGAAGAACGCACAACGTCAATGCCGCATGCCACAGAGGGCACCAAATTCTTAAGCCTTTTTAGATGCTTGTGTTTCCGGGGAGGGCTTTTTTCGAGTTGGGTGACTGTGGATTGGAAAGCTCTCAAATATCCAGCACCCTAATTGAGGTTAAGCTGAAACTGTAAACCATAATCTGTTTGAAAGTATACGTTGCAGGCGCTCTCACGCGCACGCTGCAGATGCTATATCCGGGATTTAACGCTGAAACGCTAGCTTGTATTTAAATAAAACCGCTAGAACACACACATACCATCCAGAGCGGAGGAATGGATATAAATCAGACCAACGTGTAAAACGCTTTGGGCTGTAGAGTGGTCAGAACATAGCTTTTTTGTCTCAAACACAGCCAGGAATTATTGATAGGATCATGAATGATAGATTGTAATAGACATTATAAAATCACTTTTTTGACCCATGAATGGTTCCTTAGGGTCCGTAAGACAAAACGGAGCTTTTATTTATTTATTTATTTATTTATTATTATTTTTGTTGCTGGAACAAATAAAAATCTGGCAGCTGTCTCTGTAAAATGTGACACATAAATGATAAAGTAGTGTGGCCAACCGCCATAACTCAAAAAGTTACAGGATTGTGGTACACCAAAGACATATAATTTAATAAACTATGTCTCTGTGTTGTAGTTAACCAATAATATACCCTAAAAAGGTCTATTTGAGCTTCAAACTGGTTACCCAAGAGATTTTTTTATGTATTTAAGAATAATTGGTTCCAGTGCCTCCTAATGTATACAGTAAAGAATAGCTTTTCTGAGTCAGCAACAATTTCCTCTGGGAATTTGATTCCGAAAGCCTTGAAATGTAAAAGAAAAAAAAAAAAAGTCTGCTTTACCATATGCTAGCAGTCCGTTTTGGTTTGTGTGGGTTTCAGTCATCTGAATGTTCTCGCATTGGGTTTCACAACCTGCACGTGAAGGTGTTTAAGCGAAAAGCAACCCTTCATGGAATAACAGCTTCTAACAGAGTGATTAATCGTCAGGTCTTTTTTGGAAACGATTAAACAGATCCATCCATTTCAGTGAATAATGACCACGTTGCTCGGTTTTCAATTTTAATAAATGCGTCTCGTTTTTGGTCTCTGTCTCCCAACCAGTGAATGGTTGGTGGGCTTTTCAGACGAACGGCGGTTGGTTTGTCCAGCAGCTCCTGTGTGTTCTTGTGTTCTTGGTGGTGGAACTCATCCTGACTTCATCATGTGAAGCTCAGCGGAATCCAATAAGTTTTATTTGTTCTCTTGGGCCATTGGTGCGTTGGTGATGTTGGTTCGGAACATGCCAAGCAAATCAGATTGCAACATGGTGGTATGCAGGATGTGGAAGGAAAAAAAAAAACAGAATAAGGAAAAACGCTTGGTCAGGCATCCATCCATGCATTGACAGTGCTTTTAGTATCCTCTGTTTCTCTCCGCCGCTCCTCCCCTCTTCGTGTGAGCGGTCAGGAATTCCAGCTCCAGGCACTTTGAATTATTCTCCGTTGTTGTGGAGTGATGCGCTACCACAGGAACGTCTTCTAAGCCGTTTGCTTTCCATTATTAACTTGCGTTACTCATCCAAAAGCAAGCAACGTTGTCCTGTCCTCTCTCAAGTAGCATGATGTGGAGGACGAGATGAAGCCAAATGATGTTGAGCTATGTTGAGCGAGTGGCTTAACTTGGCAAGGCGGGTTGTTCTCTAAGTATTGATTTCAGCATGATGGAGACAGAAGGTATGAGAGGTCCCTAGAGGGCTTTCATAGAACCTCATCACTCTTATTACAAGCGAACAGGAAAGACTTCATGTCAACAGAACTTATTGCAAAGTTTAGACGCTCTGGAACATTGTTTTGGCATGGGCGTGCTTCTGAAAATCTTCTTGTTGTAAAATTCTTCACTGTCCTTCTTGGGAAAACCTTCAAGAATCTATGTAGAACCCTTTACATTCCCAATTAACCTTTAGTCTTGGTAGCCAAGGATCCAACTATCCAAAGAACCCTCGAGGAATCTTTTTTTTTTCTAGATGCAGCTCATTTAGGATGCTAAGAACACGTATCTGTCCAAAGAACATCCGAGGAACCTTGGTTGTCTATGAGTGTTTGGAAATAAACACTTTCATTCTCATGAGATGCTTAAAAAACCCAAAAGGGTTCCAGGAACAACCTAGAAAGCTAAGAACCAGTATCTATCAAAGGAACCTCTGAGGAACCTTCTAAAAGTGTAGATAGCGCTGCATTGAAATAACCATTTTCACACAATATAATATACCAAAAAAAAAAAAATGTAGAGGACTTTTTTATGCAACCCTCACATATCTAAAGAACCCTTAAGGAACCCTTTTTTTTTCGAATAATGACTGCTTAGACATAATCACGTTAACTCTTATAAGACACATAAAGATCCCTCAAGTGGTCCAGTTACAGCATATTTAGGAAGCTAAGGACCTTTATTTCTCCAAAGAACCCATGAGGAACCTATTTTTCTAAGAGTGTAGGCAGGGCTACTTGAACATAATCACTGTCACACTTGTGAGACGCATAAAAAAACCAGCATTACTATAATTTTAATTTACGGTTGTCCTGGATTTTAAAAAAATAGATAGAGAACCTGCTTGAGAATGAATCATACTGTTTAACTGATGGCATTGATAATTGTTTTAAGGGCACAGAAGGTGCTTCGTCGCATCCTTGGAGGTGGTGAAATTGAATAGAGCGGCTGTTGGGGTGAAGTTTATCATCTGCACTGGAGGACATCTGCTTTGCGTGTGGGAGAGACAGAGTCAGAGAAGTGAGACAAGGCAGGCTACACATGATCAGCAGAGGAAGGCTTTGATCAGGCAGCCTCGCTTACCCCCCTTTCCCCCTCCTCTCCCCTTCACTGCTGTTTCTTTGCCAGAAGACGAAAGGGATGATCGAATCAGGTCTCCAGATGTGTTCTCTGGGAAACTAGAGCCGTACAGATGTGGTTGTGGTGGACTGCACTCAGAAGGTCCTTTAAAAATTGTGCAATGACCTACGCAAATGGGAAGAGAAAGCTAGATAGACTGGATGATAGCAGGCTCTTGGAGGAATTATGATTATGATTGTACCTTATTCGTCCCTCGAGATGCACTGGATGCAGTTGATAGTGCCGGCTGTTTGATGGTGTCCGTCATGTCCGGTTTTGTGGCTCTCGTTGTGTCTGGCCGATCATGTTCTTTGGCTTCTCTTTGATGTCCCTGGTGGCTCATAGACAGGGCCTCCAGACGTGCCCTTTGAAGTGTTGAAGGAACCAGGATGTAGAGGCCCAACGTGACTGGGTCTCAACTGGTGCTATTAAGGCATGCATGTAGCTCATTAAAGGCTTGGACAGGGTCCATTTCTAAAACCCTCTTGAGCTGATAAGATGTCTTTACCCTAATATCCAGCGGACATTGCTGAGAAGCGTTCCACGCTTCCAAAGCATTACGTAATCCGATGTTGTAGTTTTGTTATGCATGGCGTAAAAATAACAACCTTGCAAACTTTACCTCGGACTGGGGCATATTTACTCTCCAACCTCAAAGTCTTTAACGTAAAAGCACATCTGTTATTCGAGTGTTATTCTGCGGGATGCAGTGACGTCTGGGGTCTGCTAGTTATGATCGATTCTCATGGGATGAGTCAAAGACATGGGCATGTCTTTACTATGTACACATGGCTGTCAGGCTCCAAAAACCATGTGTACTACAAACACCTCATTTTAATACAGTTTTTAATACAGTCCTTTATTATAACCACTTGTTGACCCTAACATGTATGTAACTTTAATTAGGAACTTTAATTAGCTTGGGCTTGGTTTAAATTTGGGTTGGTTGGGACATAAGAGAGAGACTTTATGGTTTAAAAGCACAAAACATCTTTTCCCACATGATAATATACACACGTGCCAATTCACACTGGGACCGGATCGTTATTGCTACTGGTCATGTCATGGACGGGAGAATGCGGCATACTCTTTCCAGAGGCGTGTACAAAAAAAATGACTCACATGACGGATTCGGATGCTACTAAAATCCCAGGGATACACAAACAGTAATTATGTGACCTCCACCTCCAAATGTAAAACAAATCCAGTCTCATTAGGGTTACACGCAAGTCGACAGATACATGTTTGTTCTGCGTGTAGCTGCTCATCATTTTGTTTATTTTGTTGCAACCGACAACAAAATAGCTGTTTCGGAAAAAAGGACCAGTTCCAGATTAGCTTGGAGTTGGAAAAAATAAAAAAGTCATCTGTGCTTGGTGAAGACATAAAAACGTGGTTCATGGCAAGGAAAACTTTACAGCATTAGTACATGTATAAAGTAGAGTGACGCGTTATGAGATGATCTGCCACTATATCGGTGTGACCGAGAATCCCTGAGCCATCAGAGAAAGTGTTTGTGTTTGATCTAACGTTGGGACAGGAGGTGCCAGAATGGTGATAGATAGCAGATGATTTCAAAGCTCTCTGACGGTGTTGTTGTGGATCCGGGACAACAGGAGGCCGTCTCTTCTACGCCAGACTTCAGGTCTCCATATTAAAGTAAACCAGATGAAAGAGATACATATCCCTTAATGTGTAATAATTTACCTGCATACACCATCCTGGGCCGTCCTCCAAGAATTCGCAGTCGGTTCAATGCAGCGTTCGCGCTTAATGTCAACCAGCTGTCAGGAGAAAAGCAGCTGAACGCCACGTTCTTCGTGTCTGGCTGTGTTTCTCCGGACGCTCTGTTTTGTTTGGTTGCTAGCGGGAGGGCTGTAGCATGCAGGCTTTGGGTTTGATAAGTAACTTATGTAGGATGGAGGCCTAAAACTAAAAACAACAACTCTACGTCTTATCAGATGTTTTGCAACGGCAGACGGGTTGTGCAACTCAGGGCAACACGAATGTTTTGAAAGTTGACTGTAAAAGATAGCGTTTCTTTTTAAAAGTAACATGTCCGTGAACTAGCCGTATTTCAGCCTGCGCCGTGAAAAAGCATGCGCGTCATTCCAGTAATCCCCTTTTAAAGTCCTCTTGATATGCTGTCATGTGGTAGACATTTCACTCCAGATGTGTTTATTTGAAACCCAGGACTTTTTTTTTGCGTTAGGGTTCAGGGTCACAGCTGTATAGATTTGATATGGTGTTGGAAGATGACAGATCTTCTGGTCGTCTTTGCATGTGTCATTATTATTGCTTCAGGAATTTTTTTTTTCTCAGTTCTTGAAGAGGCTTTATAGAGGGTTGAATCATATCCTTTACTGGGTGTATTAAAGCCACCAGAATCTATTAAACTCACTACTGTTTTATTTTCATAGCACTGTTTACTGTACGAATGGTTATAAAATAGCGTACAGAAGGGCAGAGATCAAATGCAGACTTAATCCGTGACTAGCACTGGTAGCACTGGTGTAAAAAACATTAAACGAATTAAAACATCATAGCACGGAGAGAGTTTGTTGTACTTCATAAAATTATATTAAAAGTGAAAGTGGGGTCTTTAGAATTAGGCTAAAACACATCTTGTCAGAATTATGTCCAGACCCTGGGCAGCATTTTCATCTTACAAACAAATATGACACAGAAAAGAAAAGAAAACTGAAAAACAAACAATAAATGTAAACATCTCGGTTGACTAGAGTTACAGTATCACAAGCAAATCGACTACAAATAATATAAACATAATAATATAACATATAATGCTCATCGCTAGCACAAGCTAGCCAATACTAACTAGCTTGATAAGACTTCTGAGAGGATTTTTTTTTTAATTGTAAGACATAATTGTGAAAATCACTGCTAATTAAGTACAATATACGCTTAACAACATTTCTGGCAGGATATTTAAGTCATAAATGTTCATAATCCTTATTGCTAGCTCCAGCTAGCATACATTTTCATAACCTCCACTTCGCGTTAACACTAGGTACAAGCTAGCGTGACAAGATTTCTGACAGGATTCCTAAGTAATAAATGTTCATACTCTTCCCTGCTAATACTGGCTATCTGGCTAATCTACCTGACAAGATTTCTGACAGGATTCCTATGTAATATATAGTCATAACCTTTAGAATGAATTAACACTATCTATATTGCTAATATTAGCTAGCTTGACAAGATTTCTGACAGGAATCCTCATTGCTAGCTTCAGCTATTGTACATTTTCATAACCCTCACTGCTTATTAACACTAGCTATTCATACTCTTCACTGCTAATACCGGCTATCTGGCTAATCTACCTGACAAGATTTCTGACAGGATTCCTAGGTCATAAATAGTTATAACCTTTAGAATTAATTAACACTAGCTATGTGGCTAATATAAGCTAGCATGACAAGATTTCTGACAGGAATCCTCATTGCTAGCTGCAGCTATTGTAAATTTTCATAACTTTCACTGCTTATTAACA
This sequence comes from Doras micropoeus, assembly GCA_028566355.1. NCBI lineage: Eukaryota > Metazoa > Chordata > Actinopteri > Siluriformes > Doradidae > Doras > Doras micropoeus. The sequence continues at coordinate 2,035,415 of JAOUQY010000002.1, read as the reverse complement.
ATAGCTACATGGCTAATGCAAGCTAGCTTGGCAACATTTCTGAGAGGATTTTTTTTTCTAATTAAAGTTTTTAATTTCTGTTCCTAGCACATGGTTATCTGGTTAATACAAGCTAGCATGACAAGATTTCTGAGAGGATTCCTAAGTAATAAATGTTCATACTTACTGCTCAGTGCTAACCCTTATTAACACTAGCTATTCATACTCTTCACTGCTAATACCAGCTATCTGGCTAATCTACCTGACAATATTTCTGACAGGATTCCTAGGTCATAAATAGTTGTAACCTTTAGAATGAATTAACACTTAAGATTTCTGACAGGAATCCTCATTGCTAGCTGCAGCTATTATATATTTTCATAACCTTTCATAACCAAGCTAGCGCGACAAGATTTCTGAGAGTATTTTTTTTTCTAATTAAAGTTTTTAATTTCCACTGCTAGCACCTGGCTATCTGGTTAATACAAGGTAGCTTGACAAGTAATAAATGTTCATGTTCTTCACTGCTAATACCGGCTATCTGGCTAATCTACCTGACAAGATTTCTGACAGGATTCCTAAGTCATAACATTTACTGCTAATTAACATTAGCTATATGGCTAATATAAGCTAGCATGACAAGATTTCTGACAGGATATTTAAGTCATAAATGTTCATAATCCTCATTGCTAGCTCCAGATATTATACATTTTCATAACCTTTCATAACTGCTTATTAACACTAGCTATGTCGCTAATACAAGCTAGCTTGACAAGATTTCTGAGAGGGTTTTTTTTCTTTTTCTAATTAAGATTTTCTTTTTCTGAACAAGATTTCTGACAGGAGGCTTGTTGCTAATAATAAAGGATGTTTGCTGCTAATTAACATTAGCTGGATAGCTATAATATAAGCTAGCATTACAAGATTTCTGAGAGGATTTTCAGAAATGTTCATAATCC
>JAOUQY010000002.1:1020642-1031290 GCA_028566355.1 Doras micropoeus | reverse complement strand
GCTCTAACTTATTTGCAACTTGTTAAATTTGCAAAATGTGCAGGGGGTTGAATACTACTTGGAGGCACTGTATATATCCTTGATACACTCCCAAATACTTGCTATATAACATGCTAAATTCTACAGGTCATGCTAATTCAGTGACAGAGCAATATTTTCAGCTATCCCTGGCAAAGTCAAAACTCTTTGTGAGGTAAAATAAAAATAAACCTGCAATAATGACTATTTCCAATTTTCTGTATGATTAATGGCCTTCTGATAAAAGCGTCTGGCTGGTAGATCTTTTCTCTCATTCCGTGTGTGATTAGATGATTAGACTTCATGAGATTTTTTTTTTTGTGTTTCTCTCTTTCAGTTGAGAGAGAAGTCGTTCAGAAGCGGACCTTCACAAGATGGATGAATCTGCACCTAGAGAAGGTTTGGGAGAGTTTTTTTTTTTTATTAGCAAGAGATCCATTATGTTTGACTTAGCATGCTAGCAAAGCTGGCTGCTGATTTAGATAAGAAAATTCACTTCATGTTAGACAGCTTGTTAGCAAACAAAATAGCTAGGTTTTTTTTAGCTACATATCGAAATACTTTAAAGTTAGCCTTATAAATAATGTCGGTGTTTGCTAAGCTTTGCTAGTTAGCTGACTAGCGCAAATGCAGTACTGGGCTTAGCTATCTGGCTAGCTTGTGTTTTGTTTTTATTCATTATAACTGTAACTTAAAGCAGCATTTTATGCTAAACAGTAAATCCAGGAGAAAATAACAGGGCTAGAGGTCATATTTAAATTTAAAACTTAAACCCTTTTTGGCACCAAGGATGCAAAATTGGGGCATGTTGAAGGAGATGCAGGTCATTTTTACTCCTATTGACTGAGCCACACAGCTAGCGCAGAGACACATGATAACAGGAAGTGCACATGCCTGGTCCCTTGCCATGAATTATGAATGAGTAAAATGGAATTGACATTAATGATATATTAAGCGCTTGGTGAAAGTTCCAACTTTAACAGTTACACTTTCTCCTCATTAGATTTTCATGGATCTTGTTGTTTTGGCACTTTGGGTTTTCCTTCCCCGCCATGAACACATCAGTGTCTCTTTCATTCTTCCAGCACATTTGCATTACACTTGCTCGCTGCGGGTAACCGTGTGACTTCTCGTTAAAACCCGGTCCCTTTGTCCTCTCCGTCCATCGACTGTTGGGCTGCTAGTGTTTCAGACAGCTCGGTGACGAGAAGGCTGCCATTCACGGCGTGCTTCGCACTGACGGAAAGCATCGAGTGATGAGTTCTTTGTTTTGCAGCACAATGAGTCTCTATTGTGTGGCCCAGGGCTTGGCTTCTGAACAGTACGACGACCCACTAATTAACAATCACACATTTGTCTTCATTATTTTGTCTCTCAACTACCATTCAATGCCTATAGTTCTGGAAAGTTCCTCTCGAGCCATGGATTTGCCATGAAGGCCACTAGAGGGTCACACAATTACCCGGAAATGGCTTTTGCTGGTGCTTTGAAGTGAACCGGTGTCCCGTATAAAATTGTGTTCCCTCCTTATGCTCAGTATTCCCGGGATAGGCTCTGGATCCGCAGAAACACTGACTGGAATATGTTTACTTAAAACTCTGTGGTACCATATAGCTCTACCCAATGGTCAGTTCTTTGTGAGTGTTGTCAAGTTATTTCCGTAATCATCATAGCATTATCCTTGGGAGTCCCCAAGATACAAGATGTAGAACTTCAGCTTGCTTGGTTGAAACAATAAGTATCATGTTATAACACCCCCTTGTGAAAACCTAGCATGAGATTTGGAGTTCTGATTATGTTTACCAAAACTGGACACTGTGCTCACAAGATGTACATAAATGATTTAGTAAAAGTAGTCCTTGCACTGATATTTTGTTAACTTGTTTTGACATGTCTACTTTTTATTAGCATGGCCTCTTAAGAATGAGTGGTTTGTAAATTCCATATAAATCCATCACTGCAAGCAACTGACAAACTGATTTTGGAATTGAGCCAAACAGGGGCAAGGTCACAGCAAGGACGAATGTCTGAAATAGTTTCTTCGGTAGCCTTTTTTCCTGTCTGAAGTTTGTTTTACGGGTATAAGGATTTGTACCGTCGACTCCAGTTCTATAGTTGTGAGAAAAAGAAAGTACACCCTCCTTCAAATCAGTGTCTCAAAGTCCAGACTTCATCCCCATTGAGATGCTATGGTGGTGGAATCCTAAGAGAGCCGTACTTGATACCCCAGACGTCAATGAAAGAAAAATGGGCCAAAAGTTCTCCAAAATGATGTCCGAGACTGATAAACTCTAGAGGAAGTATTTGCTTTACAAGATATTGTTGTAAAAGGTGGTTCTACATGTTCTACAATGACGTATAGCGTGTACTTGTTTCCCCCCCCCCATTTGCTTTCAGTTTTACTTTTTGGGAAAATCTCTTGTTTCATTGTTATTATTTGTTCATTTACAGAAGTTTGTGAGGACCACACAATTGTTAGTTAGGCCTGGCTAAATAAGAGCGTACAATTGAAGGAGGTTGTGCTTTCTTTGTCATATGATTGTACTTGTTTATTTTCGCATTATCAGATCTCTTCAAGGAAGAGTTTACAGAATTGAGTTTTGCGTGAAATGCAAAATATCAGCTCTCAATCTAAGCAGGCAGAGTTTAATAGCTGCTTTCAGTCAGGGAAGCTGAGAAGCAGGTATTTTGTCCTAGTGCCTCAGGGTGTAGGCGTTTTGGCCAAAACTTAATCCTGCAGATTAATTTGACGTGCTTGCCTGAGTTAAGTCAGGGAGCACTACTGGTTCACCAAGTCTCTCTATTGAATCTCTGCGATCACGGTGACGCTTGGTGTGGTTAGCAGGGTTCATTTCTAGATGTCCTGCTTAGTGGTGTGGAACATGACCACCACATAAAGAAAGAGGAAAGAGCAAGAATGATGTGAAATAAGTGAACTGCAGTTATGCAGTTATGCAGTGTTAAATGTGTCCATTACAGTGCCCTCTATGGACGAAATTTCACGAAATTTGGTGGATGTCTAAATAATGTGGCAGTGATGCAGGGTGTGAAATTTCAAAATTGCATCTTAAACAGTTCTTCAGATATTGAAATGTCAGTTACAGTGCCCCATATGGGCGAAATTTGGTGGCTATGTGAAGAATGTGGGTGTGATGCAGGGTGTGAAATTTCAAAAGGTTTGAGCCTTTAGGTCACAAGATATTGGCCAGAGAATCTACAGTAGATTTTTTTGCTTTGAACATTATTCACTAGGTGGTGCTACTCCAGAAATGAATCGTAATGATCTAGGGCAAATGGCCTCCTAGAGGTTTTGTCCAAACAGTTTTTGAGCAATTGCCCAAAAATTGCTTTGAGCCTACTAGCACCTCAGGGGGTGCTAGCATGAAGGGCGGCACATACCTAGGAACACAAACCTTACGTTCTGTACTAACATATATAGATGTTACACCCTGTACAATCTATACTTAAAAAAGTATCAGAAAAGTTATTACATTGAACATGACATTTCTTCTCTACTTCCTGTAGTGTAATCCTCCATTGATGGTGCACGATCTTTTCCATGACATCCGAGATGGCCGGGTTCTCATGGCCTTGCTGGAGGAGCTGTCAGGATGTAGGCTGGTGAGAATCTTCTGGAATAATGGATTTTTTAAAAATCTATGCAATTAGCATCCATCAATAAATGCACAAGGCTTTTTGTCTCGATTTATGAATTACTGGGGATATGTTAAACATATATGTTCTATTCTTTTTCAGCTGCATGAATTCAAACCCTCCGCGCATCGCATTTTCAGGCTTAATAACATAGCCAGGGTATTGGCATTCCTGGAGGAAAGAAATGTAAGTACTGAGTGACGTAAGCTCATGAATCAGTAAAAAATACAGCATTCCAAAAAACATGTTGGTGAGGACACCCCGTTTGTTGACGATTGTAATGAGTCACTTATTTGTTCTAGGTAAAGTTGGTCAGCATTGATGCCGCAGACGTCACTGATGGTAATCCGTCCATTGTGCTCGGGCTTATTTGGAATATCATCCTCTTTTTCCAGGTAACGATATCATACGCTTGTATCTCTTCGCTCATCTGGCATTGAGTGACAAACTGCCATGCTATGTACATCATGGGACCATAAAAGCAAACTAATGCCAGTTGTGTGTCTGTACTTTTCATGTGGTGTTTGAAATATGTATGTGTCCAACGCCCCCACAGATAAAAGAACTTACAGGAAACATAAGACACCAGTTCCCGTCCTCTTCCAGCTTGTCGTCCATCCCAACCAGCTCGGACTCGGACATGTCACAGTCCAGCACGCCATCGGACGAGAAGAAGCCTTCTGTCGTTGCCAGGGATCATGGAAAAGCCATAAAGACTCTCTTGCACTGGGTCCAGAGACGTACCAGGAAGTAAGTGTTCCTCAGTATGATGAGGGCTATTTGAGGAGCAGCCATGCACTGTGTGCATTCCAGAGCTCACTAGTTTTCATCTTGTTTTTATAGATATGGTGTGGCAGTCCAGGATTTTGGCAAAAGCTGGACAAGTGGTCTGGCTTTTCTTGCAGTCATCAAGTCCATCGACCCCAGTCTGGTGGACATGAGGAGAGCCTTGCTCAGATCACCCAGAGAGAACATCGAAGAGGCCTTCAGGACGGCGCATTATAGTCTGGGCATCGCACGACTTCTGGAGCCTGAAGGTACTACTGCGTACCCAAATGATTTGGTGTGATTTTGATTCATCACTCATGCAAGGTTTACACTGGCCAGGTCCTGCAACAGTAAAAACTTTTGGGCCAGCAACAGTGGTATAGTAAAATGAAACCTATCTCCTCAGATGTAACCCTGAATCGTCCTGATGAGCAGTCCATAATGACCTACGTGTCCCAGTTTCTGGAGCACTTTCCAGGAATCGAGGAGGTAAGATCCTGTGAATGTCACCCATGAGATTATAAATATAAAGTAACATGTTTGAGATGTGATTTATGTGCTATCCGATTGCTGTTTCCTGAAGGATGAGCCTTCGGATATCCTGGAGAGGAATAAGTTCAGTGCGCGGATGACAGAGCCGCCGGTTAAGAACGGAGTTCAGAGGAAGAGAGAAAAGTCAAGTGTAGTGAAGAGGGACTGGGTTCAGCCTCCACCCAAGATCTTTATCTCCTCAGTGGTTAAAGATCAAGAACAAAAACGTTCCCCTGTCCCACTCCAAACAGTAGATGACCGACCTTGGGACAGTGAGGACTCCTCAGTGGGTTCGAGCCCCAGTACTACAGAAAATCGTCCTCTGAGTCGCCCACTGGGCCTGAACAAGGAAGCGTCCTCTCCCTTGAGCTCCCCTCAGCCGTCTCTCACTGACTCGGCTATTCTGGATTTTCCAGAATCTTGGGCTGAGACACCTAGTGAGCTTCCACAGTCATGCAGCAATGACTCTCTGAGAGATTCCACCTCAGTAGGTGATCTGACCTCACTGGGTTCTCCACTGGAATCAGAGAGGGGCCTTCAAGATCAGGTAGAGTCAGAGTTGTTCACTGATGAGGGAAATTTCTCGCTTAGCTTAGAGGCTAGATCTGCATTGCTATCTGAGGAGGAGAGCGCTTATAAGTACATTTTAGATCTTAAGGAAGATGAATCTGCCAGTGACATGCCCAATGAAGGTGTCATGAAAACCTCAAACACACAGGAAGCTTGTCCTGAGATGAATCAAGATAAACCCATGTCATCTGATCCTTACTATGGGGATGGTGACTCTGGGTACTATCCAGGTCAGAAGGATATCTCCACAACTCAAGCAGATGATGTCAGCAAGAGGTTGCTGTCCTCTGACTCTAATAAACCCACAGCTATTGTCGAAAATGAATCTGAGAACCTGCCTGAAAATCGCAAAGAAAGCCTTGAGTCTTCCAACCCTGAAGCTGTACAGAAGGTCTCTACTGAATCAGATCAAATGAACATTTTTGAGGATGACCAAGAGTGGCCTGTTGTTCAGTATGAGAGGATTTCCATTTCAGGGAGTGAAGAGGACATTGAAGAACTTGGTGTGGACTTGCAAGAAGAACTTCTTGATGAGGAAATGGAGGGAAACCAGATGCCAGATGTGTTCAGTGGCAGGATAGAGGAAAAAAGAGAGGAAAATCAGAGTTTTAGAAAGACTGAAGATGTAGATCAGGTGCAGGAACCAGAGCAGGACAGTCCAAAGCCAGAAGATCAAACCGATCAGATCAATACTGGCTATGAGCTTCCTCAGATCCCCACAAACAGCAGCCAGCCTGGGGCAACAGATACTGAGGCAGAGATCCAAGAGAAAGTGGAACAGAAGTCTGGCACTGAGGATTCAAGCAAATCCGAAGAGCCAACAATGAAAGATTTGAGTGAATCCTACCAACAGGTGACTGACAGGCTGGTGGAGACAAACTTTCCTGAGGCTGAAGAAGAAAAGCATGAATCCAATCATGTGAAGCAGTCTGTGAAAATTGATGAGAACGTTGCCAGTGATGAACAAACAAGCCAGGATGATTTAAACCTTGCAAGAGGACAAGAGGACATCGTCGCTATAAGCACTTTGGAGGATGCGACCCGAGGTCTTCCTGAGACTGAAGTTATGCTTGAAAATGGGACCATCGAAGACGAGCACAGAGACAAGAGCATGAAAGAAGACGACACCTCATCCACTCTGGAAACTGTCAGTAATTATAAGGCTACAGAAGATACACTGATTGACCTGTCCATTCCAGTATCTGTGACCTCTCCGAGTAATGCCCTTGTATCTGACGTCTCTGCGTCCCCTGAGGCCTTGGACGAGCCAAATCCTGGTGCTCCATCCTGTGAAGAAGATGAGCAGTCCTTCAGTCCGCCGACACCCAGCATAGTAGACCAGTTGTATGATGATGAAAATGAAGGACTTGCTACTTGGGAAGAGACCAAGATTCTGGATACGGAGAGGGCAGAGAGGTACCGTGCGGAGCTCCGGCTGTCGCTCAGCGTGACTCCTCTGCAGCCCGCGCCATCGCAACCTGTGCTTACTGACTCTGACAGTGCGCAGGAAAAGGTGATTACCGTCCGTAATTAGGGTCATATAATGAGGACAGACAGGATATTTTGAATACACACTGGATAATCAGGAAATAATAGCACTCATAATGACCTTATCTCATGTTTATGGAAAGCTATAACCTCTCTGGATATGGTTCATTGCATAACTCGAGTTTAAACTACTTTTGTAGTATCTCACTGGACCTAGGAGGATGTTTCAGCCTGGAGGAAACTGTATCACTTTTACCGCATGGCTCGTGATTTTCTGACCCACACACACTGATTATATATTAAAAAACCTGAGATAAGGAGGTGAAGATATTTCTAGCAATAACCCTTTCCTTCAGTAAATGGATCCTTTGCTTTTTGATTGATTTTCCCAATCAGTCTCAGAATCTCACCGAAGTTATACGATTATCCCTGATATTTAGATACTACATCAGTGCATTCAGAAGAAAGTTAAGAGGTGATTTGAAAAAATGATCAGGTATAGTAGGGTGACAAAGTCTGAGTCCACTACCAAGAAGCATTTGCGGGAATTTATTTACAATATATCCAGCTGACCTTTTTTTTTTATTCATCATATGTAAGAGCTGTTGTAAGCCCAGTTTCTTGGTTTCTGATTGGTCAGTTCCGCTAGTAGTTCTGACTGCAAGGCAATCGTTCCTATAGTAGCGCCACCACACAGGGACTTGTATATACAGATTCAGAAATGTGTATAATAGTCGATACGGTGAGACGTGGTGAAGTCTTCTGTCGTAAGAATGTTTTCTTTGCAACACTTTCTGCTTTGTGGCGTAATGATTATTTTCCTACAACAGCATGCCTCACAGGTGTTTTATTTCTTACTTTTTTGATGCATTAAATCAAAACTTGAAAAAATCCATTTACACTGTACCAGAAAAACTGGTATACCAGTTAATCCTTAGTCCATGGGATCTTGGAGGGAACGTTGCACAGCCATCATGCTGATGTTTGTTGAGGCCCCAGCATTGAAATCCGATGTTACTTGACCCACTGTTGCACGCCTATCACGTGAAACGATTCTGATCACGTTCACCGGGAATCTTTTTACGGCCACACCGCTGTCATCAGTTCGAGGTTTTGCCTCTTTGCTTCTACCTCCGTAATGCTATGACTCATCTCACGAACTCCAACTATTAAACCGTGTTAAAAATAGTGATAAGTTGCCATTTTCACCGTGGAAACAGCTCTAGAAGTTTCCCTACATGTCTATCGCTTTATATAGACGTACATACGTGGTGTTGCTATGTATTTTGCACAGGCTCCAGTACCAGTTTTTCTGGTACTTCATTATATATCTGCTAAGTATAAATTCTCGAGACCAGTTTTACATTCTCAGATTTATACATGTGAGTAATTAGAGGATTGTAACGTACAACTTGAACAGCGTTAGAAATTATTTAAAACATCCTGTTCATGCTCTTCTTTGTTGGATTTCTGCAGTTGTAACATCATTACAATTCATGTACGCTCCTGTAACACGTTGTTAGTATGATTCTCGGTTAATTATTTAGTAAGAACACGTTTTGTTTTCCTTTATTTTTCTATTCTTTTCAATTCAACCAGTGAAATCTAAACAGCTCTTGGTAGCGAGTTCAGACTTTTAACCCTTACTGTGCACTCCGATTTAGTTTAATAATCAGGCAGTCTAGAAGGTACAAGTGTATGTACAGTACATAATCATCCCAAAGTCCCATGTCTTCCCATGTCCCATCCCATGTCCCATCCCATGTCCCATCCCATGTCTTCCTGATGTACACTGTGTTTTATACGTATATGGAAAAAGAAATAATAATAATAATAATAATAATAGTGATCTGTGGGTTTGAACTCCCTGCAGGTCGATGATGGGGTCGTCGAGTCTCCAGGACAGAGTCCGTTCGGGCTTTGGGTTGCACACCCAGGAGAATGGGGTCTGGTGGAGACGGACCTGGACGCTGAGCTCGACCGCCTTAACAGAGAAGAACGGAAAAACAGAGAGGAACTTGAGAACGAAGAGGACTCTCCCGCTGCCAGAGAAAACACGGCCACACTGAGGTACCGTGCTATTCTTAGCGCCACGGCAGAGTGATAATACTGCCCTTTTTTTCTTTTACCGAAGGACGTAACCTCATATGAATGACCTTAAATGTACTGGATGATATTTGGTTTCGAAATGCGGCTGAACCTGAAGATTTCCTTTCTATGTAAACACCTAGAAAGTCTTCCTGATTCCTTTGGCGCTCTTGGATCTGACGTGTTGATGTTACAATTCCATAAATCTGCGATTTGCTATGCAAGGTTGTGTGAAAAGTGTGCTTTTTTAAAATTATTTAAACAGGGAAGAAGCTGCCAGTGAGCAAAGCATTGAAGATGAAAACCAGACACCGGAAGATTTGAGTGCACCAGCTCAAGTGCCGGATGTGAAAGAAGTGAAGGTTTGCACTGTACGTGTATGTGTCTCTCTATGGATGCTATTACAATATTTAGTCCATTTCAGTTAGAACCTTGGTGTGGAACCCCTCTGTGTGGTTCTGTAGGTAGGTGAGAACAGTCATCACACTCGGCTGTGCACCAAAGTGGTCTCTGTCTGCTTCAAAACAATAAATAGTGAGCTGAGACCACAGTGCTCAGGTGCTGTCAGACCGACGGTTTGGTCCATGACAGATTTATGTGTTCTCACCTGCCTAAAGAAACATTAATGACTGGATACATTTAGATACATCCCTGAAGTTTGATCCTATTGTGAAGCAGTCTTTTGTCTTTCAGCAGCCCAGAGAAAATGGAGAAACCTCTGCTGCCATTGCAACAAATCATGCAGACGAAAGGTACTAAATGACACTTTGTTTTTCTCATTTCTCATCTAGAGCATGCAGAAATCTGAATGCCCAACCTTAAACCATTACCCCACCCAGCGCAGTCAAAATCAATGCAAAACAGCTACTGCACTGAGCAGCTGTTTGAGACAGGCGAGTGGAGCTCGAGGTGTTTCTCTAAGCCTGCCTGTGTGAACAGGTCTATTCCTGTTACAGAAGTCACTCTAATTACACTGTAATCATTCCATCACAATAGCATGTTTTCCTGCCAGTATGAGTCTAATGGGTGTCAGAGACTAAATCTCACGCCCCTTTAGTGTGTGCTCAATTTCTTAATTGTAATAATGTTGATGATGATAATAATAATAATAAGTGCAGGGACTTTTAAGAGAGGCTCTTTCTGAGACTGATAATCTCAGAGGCCTCCTTCACTGTGATTGACATACAGACAGGCCATGCCTCCTTGACAGTGATTGGCATACAGATAGGACATGCCTCTTTTACAGTGATTGACATACAGATAGGCCACGCCTCCTTCACTGTCATTGACCTACAGATAGGCCATGGCTCCTTTACTGTGATTGACATAGAGAGGCCATGCCTTCTTCACTGTGACTGACATACAGAGAGCCCACAACAACTTCACTGTGACCAACACAGAGAGGCCACACCTCCTTCACAGTGATTGACATACAGAGAGGCCATGCCGCCTTCACAGTGATTGGCATACAGATAGGACATGCCTCTTTTACAGTGATTGACATACAGATAGGCCACGCCTCCTTCACTGT
>JAOUQY010000001.1:33683163-33693917 GCA_028566355.1 Doras micropoeus | reverse complement strand
TAAGTGATATATATGATCACTAAGGTTGTGCTAAGGGATGGCATTCATGTTTAAGCACTCATTATTTTTGCTATTTTTTATTTCCGCATGTGCATATATTGGTTCTGTCAGATGTATGACTTTGTCTTAATCAATGCATTAATCGATGCGTTGTTGAAGCTGTATATGGTGTAGCTGTGCTGTGTAGCCCCCGGTGTGTGGACACCCATCACTATAGCCTAACACGTTTTGCAGTTTGGAATATAAACCTAGTGTTTGCTTGATCTAAAGGTGCTTCACAAAGTGAAATATGCAAAAGAGATGATCAAATGTGATATCCAAAGTCATGGTCGTACTTACATGCAGTGAAATGACATTAATTCTCATTGTGTCATGAATGCTGCGCTTCTGCTGGGCATGGTTATGGATGTTAATAGAACTAAATGGAGTGTGTGGATTTTAGGGAAGTAAAGAATCTGGTATGTTTAGTTGCTCTTAAATGATTTTATTTAGTGGCGTATGAACACATACAGTTGTATCAGATTAAAATAAACATGGCTGCAGATTACTTCATCACACTGTACCTCAGCGTCCACTCGGCTAACTCACTCACTCAGAGCGTAGCTAGTGTTAGTAGCCTGGCGAGCTTCACATGGTTTAATAATGTTAGTTATAATGTTGAGCGTTGAGAAAGTGGAGCTCAGACGCTAATGAGAAGTCTTCCCCTTCACGACAAACGGCAGCCTGCTCTCACAATGCCATGTGCATGGTCATGTGACATGTCTGTGTGGTCATGTGACTGTTGCGTTGGCGCTGTGTTCTCTCAGTACTGTACTTTTACACTCCTGCACTTTAGAAACTGCAACTCGGAGACGTGAGAGAAACGTGATGCGGTCAGTCACAGTAATGAAGGGAGTCGTGATGTTCTGGTGAAACCAGCAGTATGGAGAATATGGTTTCATTTTCACACCTTGTAATCATCACTGTTTCAGTGCCCAGAGCGTTTAATTCCTCTTTCTTTACTGTCTGTTGCCCCCACACTCCCAGTATCCGTCAGTGAATCCAGATTTCTGTCTCGGAATTGCACACCTTTTCCTTTTAGGCTAAATAAAATAAAAATGGCTGCCCTCAGCCAATCAGATTTCAACAGTCTGTCTCACTCGACATTCACACGAAACTCAAAGGTCGCTTGCAGTTCATTGCCTGTGGGCGTGTCCCGACTGCTACTGTTCTCGCCTGTGGGCATGGCCTGTTCAGTTTTTTTTTGTTTTTTTGAGAAACTCTAGTAGCTGTAGATTTCACTTCTAAGTGGAACTCCTTAATCCCAGTTAAATAATGCACTAATCAGTGTGAAAATGTTTTGTGAGATTTAGGTGTTACGGTTCCGTACTAGCTTTGTTCTCGGATGAGATGAGCAAAGTGAGCTTGCTGTACTAGCTCCATACACACACCAGAGACACCAACGCTCTCTGCAACTTCCTTAAAGCTTTATTTTTCTTCCTAATGTCTGTGTTGCACATTTAACCAGCGCTTGTATATAACAGGAGAAAATGAAACCACGCTTAAGTGTATCTTCCACTTTTGCAGGAACTAAAGTTGTAAACAGGTAGCTGAAGAAACTTTCGAAACATTAGAACTGAGAGAATCTTGTTTTGGATGTGGCGTGTTAGTGTGAGCGCAGGGAAACATGCTGAATGTGTGCTGGAATGTAATTAAATATGAGTGTTGATTAAGGAAAAGTGGATGAGGGGAAACGTTAAACACCGGATACAGGTGTGGAGCGGGAATAATGATTAGAGCTGTAGCATGAGGATGTGAATGAAGTTCTTCCACTCAGACTGTGCAATAATGTGTGAGGTGTGTGTGTTACAGGGGCAGCTTTGTGTGTAGCTGTGACCTTTATGAAGGGCTATAAACTACAGAGGGTTAGTGTTTGTGCTTCTGTTAGTGCTGACGAGTGACACTGCTCCCGTGGAGTCACATAATCACGGTCGGGTGATTGTTTAGACGGTGTGTATCATAATGGAGGTCACTAGCGTTGGATATCTGAGCGGTTAGTGAGTACTATAAGGTGTATGTAATATGGGTGATAGTGAGTGTATAAATATAGTTATACAGGTGATCTAAAGGTGTAATATGTGTGTATATAGTACTGAGGTGTTAGTTGTACACTTTTTTTTGCTCACTACACTGCAGCCTGCGCTTTTGCACATGAAAGCCGGCTGTGTGTTTAAACAGGCTGCTAACTTGCACTTAATTTGTGCTGCGCACACACACACACACACACACACACACACACACACAAATTGAGTTAATGTAGAGACGTGAAACTGTTACTGACTGCTCATTTCACTGCTCTAACCATCAACAATAAACCTCGTACCTCTATTATTATTATTATTATTATTATTATTATTATTATTATTATTATTATTATTGAGTGATTGTCGGTGTCTTGAGAGAGTAAATATGAATATATTAAAGAGAAACTGAATGAAAATAAAATAATATCAGCTGCTCGCTGCTTAGACTCTCAGCTCTCATATCTCATGCACATGTGCATCTAAACATGTTATAACACACAGACACACAGAATGCCTTGATTATAACGCTGGAGCTGGGTGTGTATGATGATGTATATAAACGTACGCTGCATGATGATCCTGCAGGGAGAGTCTGTGTACAGAGAACGTTTACTTATTTAACAAGTGAATTATGAAAGATTTCTAAATGCTGCAGTGATGTACACAAGTTATATTATTATTGTTGCACAGTTTTCTGTAACAGCATTATAGTTATAAAAACCTACTGAATGGAATAAATAGATAAGACTTACAGTATGTTTCAGGCATGTGCTGATAATCATTTCTATATCGTGATGTTTGATTCTTGTAAAGATGTTATTTAAATTTTCTCTGTGTAGATCAATAGGATTCGTTTCCATGGTAATAATACAAGGCTGATGATATGGAACATTATGGGCTCATGCCTGGTGTGTATGATAATTCTGTACTATGGACATTTCTTTTGTATGAATGTAAAAACTGTGTATGCTTCTATACAGTTATAGCATGTATATGAAACTTTTGTAATCAGTAGTATCCACATACACGTGTGTTTAATACACACACACACACACACACACACACACATATAAAATAAATGTATGGATTCTGTTAAATGCATGTGCTGTGGGCGATTGGGGTGTGTAATGTACTGAATAATAAACCGGTATGTTGGGAACACACTCTGATGTTAAAAAGGGAAAATCTCCATTTTTTGTGCCTTTTCTATAGAAATATGTAACAGAGACAATCTGAAAATCTGATGTACAAAACCAAAACCACATTAAAGTATTTAACAAACAAAAAAATCTGTTGTTTTTAAAAAGAGTCTGATTTAATGTTAGCAAAAGTCTCTGATCTCATGACTGAACTATAAAATAACAAACACTGTGCTGCTGGTGTAGGAGAGCGATCAACAGTGTGGTGGTGTGATGAAGCAGAGTTACTGTTATCACACTGAAGTTGATTAGTTTCCTATAACAGCACGTCCACAAATGTTTTATTTCTTTTACACCACAGCAATTAACAATGATTACAATTATTTTATTTAAACATTACATGACATTATACTTTTTATCCATTTATAGTTACTTTCTTTCTAATCTTGTGGAACAGCAATGAAACAACTGCCTGTTCTCACTTTGTTGTATAAATAGTCGTTCCCTCACCAGCCTCTCTTTTTCCTCTTTTGTAGTTAATAAAAAAAATGTGGTTTACAGTTCACTGTTCAAGTGTGTGTGGGTATCTTGCGAGCTCGGCCAACTCTCTCTCTCTCTTTGTCTTTCTCTGTCTCTCTTTCTCTCTCTTTCACACACCACTTTGACTTTTCTAAAGTCCGCACAAAAAGAGACCAACCCATCTTGCTTGAGCACCAAGACCACCAGGCTGCTCCTTGATATCTTCCATTTTGAGCATTTCCTTGAGTTAATCCCAGGCTAAACTTATGAACACCCCTGGAGGTGTCTCAATGTGTTGCTCTATGAGGTCCATGTACCCAGGTAAAGGCGAGAACATATAGAAAAATTCCTTCTGCAACCAGGCAACGTGTTCTCTCTGGGACAGTGAGAGGTGGTCTCCACAGGATGGGGGTGAATATGACTGTACTTTTTAGACCCAGCTCCTCAATCTTGAGATCCATCATCCCCAGAGCCACAGGAACTGGCTCTCTCCACAGTTTCAGGAGATTGAGGTATCGCATTGCATAGTCTATTAAAACTAACACAAAGCAATGCCTTTGTGCAGTCTGTTCTAACGGACCGATGAGGTCCATACCAATTCTTTCAAAGGAGACCTCGATGAAAAGCGGATGAAAGCGGGTGCAATAGAGCTTTTGGGGTGGCTGTTGGATTCCCCAGCTGGTGTTCATGACATCACCCACTGTGAGCATTATTGCAAACAGAACAGAACAGAAGATCCCTACAGCTCTTTGTGGACCAAATCTGGGTTGTCCTTTCCTTCATTTGAGTGTCCTGCATCCCTCAATATAACCCTGACCTTAATAATGAAATAATATGGGTGGGATAGCACAACATTTAGGCTGGATTTGTTGACTATAAGTTACACTCACTTTGTCAAATCGTGTCTCATGATCACGCCATGACTGCTCCATGGATCATTTATGAGACGCAGGTGAAAATCATCATGCTTTACCTGCTAGTTCGACCTGCCTCCTTTTCTACAGCTGACACTTGACCATGTTACCAAGAAACTGCAAGTTGTAAACTCCTCTGTCCTGAAGACTTAACTTAAGTTATAGCTTTACTTCTGAATGTTTCAAAGTGATGCCACATGGAGACTCCTTCCATAAATGTTACATAAACATCTCCTTGCTTTGAGAAACCACCCTAACAATGATTACATATTTTGTAATATGTTTATTATTAGCAGAACATCTGCTTGTTTATGTTGATCACCACTTTGATTTGTCTGATTTTTTTTGTAAATATGTTTTTAAAGTGTTTGTAGAAGAACTTTTCCTGATTCCCATCATGAGTACTGACTAAAGTTTATTTTCTCACAGGTTTCAGTACCACAGGATACTCTCTTCTCTCCAACGGACTATCGGACCATAGCTCTGTTTTCTGAGAAAGAAATGTTCCACATCCTTCCAAAGCTTCAGGCCAAGAGAGCCGATTTCCTCACCATCATGCTAACTGGAAGTCTCCATCAATGCAGGGGCTTCATGGCCACACCCCCTGACACCCAAGATGATGGTCCAAAGGAAGATGATGTGACAAAGAGTGAGTCTGACAGTCTGGATCAGAGCCAGGATGGACCTCCTTCAACTTTATTAGCCATTGACCCTCAGAAAGGACCCAGAGATCCAGGTTCTGTGGCTGATGTAGATCTGGATCAAGAGGACATCTCTAAAACTCTTGTTCTGTTCTCACCTGGAGACATGAGGAAGTCTCTGAATTCTGGAGCTGGAACAGATGTTCTTCAGAGTGAAAAGGAAGCTGTGGACCTCCAGACATGTCTCTTGGAGAAGAACCAACAACCTTCAGCAAAATACTGTGATGCAGGTGATGGTGGGATCATGAGTTTATCACAACAGAAATGTGACCCAATTGTCTGCACTGCTTCTCCTACATCTCTGCCTCTGACCAACATGCAAAAGTACCAAACAGCACAAGAACTTTCAGAGAATCAGAATGAGGAAAATGGTAGTACTTCTGGATCGGAAGTCAAACAAGAGTCTAACCAACAAACTTCTTCTACATATTTTCCATTGACCAAGAACCACCTAAATCAAGAACCTTCCAAGAACCAACATGATGATCCAGATGAACTTGGCATCTCCAGTTTAGTCAAACTAAAAAGCAATCCCTCAGCCACTGTACTGGTTCCATCTGGCTCTGCTGCATCTCCTCCTTTCACCAAAGTGGAAAGAACCTTCATCCACATTGCCGAGACCACACATCTGAACATCATGTCATCCCGAACACCTCAGGTTCAGGGGGAGAACCCTGAGGTATCCAAGGACGTTCAGTGTGAGGTGGAACCTCACACCAGAAGCATCATGCTAGAAGCAGGAGGCATGTGGTCTAAAATCACATCTCACTCTCCAGCAGAAGACATTCAAGGACATAATCTTGTTAATGGACCTGTGCAGAGCCAGATTCCTGTCAAAGGGCACATCACTATTTCTCCTCTTTTCATGGAGTTGCAGCAACATCTCCACAAAGAAACTTTACCAGAGAAGCTCAAAGACAGGTTCCGCCATGGGACAGAAGGAGACAAACCTGGAGATAAAAGCACAACATCTTTTCACCTGAGGAACAGGAGTCGGATCCCCATTCTGGTTTCAGAGGATAGTGCTGCTGTGGATCCATCACTGTCCTGGGATCAAACTCGGAAACAATCCAAGCAACAGGAGTTTGCCCGAATGATTCTGGAGAGACAGAGACAAACGCTAAACTCCAGGACGTCTTCATCAATTTCCTCTGGCGATGAGCCCCGGAGAGCCTCAGAGACTCCGTCCACCACTGAAGAGGACACGCATCAATCAGATGAGTCGATTGGGAAAGTCAAACAGGAAGTGAGGGAACGAGGAGGTGAAGGATGGAGCAGCAGAATCCCTCGACCTGTTACACCCATTAAAAGAGCTCCAGCTAAGCTTCTGTTAGCCATCACTACTAAATCCACTATGAAACCTGACACCACAACACCCACTGCAAACACTGGGTATGTTTATTAGTATTATTATTATTATTATTATTATTATTATTATTATCATAATAAAAGTGGATGGCATGGTGGCACATTGGGTGGTGTTGTCTCCTGACATCAAGAAGGGTTTGATTTCCCAGCCGGACGGCCATACTCCTTCTGTGTGCCATTTTCATGTTCTCCCCCTGTTTGTGTGGGTTTCCTCCTGGAGCTTCAGTTTCATCCCACAGTCTAAATACATGCAGTTAGACGAACTGGAGATACTACATTGCCCCTAGGTGTGTGTGTGTCTGTGTGTGTGTGTGTCTGTGTGTGTGTGTGTCTGTGTGTGTGTGTGTGTGTGAATGAACGGATATGTGAATGTGTCTGTGTGTCTGCCCTGCGACGGATTGGTGACCTGTCCAGGGTGTCTTCCTGCCCTGTGCCAGGTGAGTGCTGGGATAGGCTCCAGCACCCCCATGAAGCACCTGTAGGATAAACTGCTTAGAGTATTGAGAGTGATATGAGAGTATTATAAAACTTATTAGGCTTCTCATTCATGTCCTGGATCCAAACCACAGACCTGGAGCACCAAAGGCAGGGGATACTCTATCAGCAGGACAACAATGTCCCAGAGGATGTCTTTCTTTTCTTGGTCTATGCCTTGGTTTCTACCAGTATGGCGTTATTGATGAGCAGCTGGTCTTTGCATCTATGGATTCCTTTCCTATAGCCCTTCTGTTTTGTAGGTAGTAACCTGTTGTGAGCTAGGAATTTGTAGTCTTTTTCATGAATAATTGTAGTGAGTATCTCATACATGGTGAGAAGACAGATGAAGGGTCAGTAATATTTGGGGTTTTTGGTCTTGTCTGTCTTAGGGATCAGCTTGGTATATGCCCACGGTGGATAAAGGACAGGTTCTTGATCCAGAAGTTGGCTATTCCATCTATCCCTAGTTCCTTCCAGTTCCTGGTTTTGTTGATGGTGGCAGTGGTCTCTTTCATGTTGATGTCATTCCATTTTGGGTTCTCTGTAACTTTGCTGTTGATTCTGTTGTTGTTGGATCTAAGCTGCTTCCTTGTTACAGGTCCTGTCATTCTCTCAGATCTTTCTCTGTTTTTGACAGTATCTTGTCATTCCCACTTGGTTGTTTTTATTTTTGTTTGTCTCCTCGGTGTTCCTTCAGTTGCACTGAAGATGTTTGTGGTAGATGTATGCATGAGCTGTTTAATCTCAGGGATGTTTATTGGCCTTGATACTGGATCACATCCTTGATCTTGCAGATGGCCAAATTGTAACATCAGTGGGACTAATCCTCTACAGACACATTAGTATTATTGTTGATGGTGTTGTTGTTGTTTAGGATTTGATGCAGCACAAGCTGAGGAGTGTGTAGTGTGTATGGTTTACTCTGACTCATAGCATGTACTGTAGTGAACACACTTGAGTAAGAACTGAATATTTATCCACTCATTTTCTTTAACCTTTTTGATACCATTGTGATGTTATTGTGTGAGTAATGATGATGCATTTCCTTTATTTCAGGCTGAGGTGTGTGCAGACTGGAGCCAGCGTGAGGTCAAAATCTGCTCTGTCCCGGCCGGCTAGTCCTCGAACCCCGCTACGCTGTATCTTTACCACCTCACGCAGTTTAAACTCTACCCACAGGACACATAGTCCCTCCCCCCACCGAATAATTGGCAGGACTATCACAAGCTCGCAGACACACAGTGTCACACATGTCACACACACTGTCACACACAGTGTCACACACAGTGGTAATCGAACCAAAGCTGCTTCATCTGTTAAACAGACAACTAAAGTGAAGCAGAAACACAACACAGCCAGATAATTATAAGGAGAAGAAAAAGATGGAATTGAAGAATTCATTTTCAGTAAGCTCTTCTTCCTGATCAGGTTTGCTGTGGTTCTGGAGTCTGTCCTGGGAACACTGGGAGCAAACTGGGAGAATTCATCATGGATGGGCTGCCAGTCACACACACACACACACCTTCTCACTCTCATTCACACTTCAGCATATACAGTCCATCTGCATGGGAGGTGATGGAAACCAGAGAACCCAGAGGAAACCCATACAACATGGAGAGAACATGTAGAACTCCACAGGGACAGTAACCCGAGCTCTACCACTACCCTCTGCCCCACCATCCTGCTCAATATGAATAATAATAATTAATAATATTGTAAATTATAGAGACTGTAGCCCTGCCCTATTGTTTCCTATTGGCTGTTGAGGTTTGTATATTAGTGTAGCATTAAATAATGAAATCAGTGTAGATTAGTTACAGTAAGTGAATCTTATTTTAATTATTATTGAAGCGTTATGTGTCTGTAAAGTATTTACTCATGCTGTGTGTGTGTGTGTGTGTGTGTGTGTGTGTGTGTGTGTGTGTGTGGGTGTGAATGATGGCTGCACTGTGACATCCTATTTCTTTTTTTTATCATTTACTGAGCTTCCACAGTTTCTGTGTTAGTGATAATCACAGTGTCACATTTACACTAACCTCTGTGTTTTTATTATTATAATTATTATTGTTTAGGAATGTTATGACTTTCCCCTTAATGAAGGATTAGATCAACTGTACAGAAATAAATCACATCAAATCATACAGAAATAAGCTCAATAAATAAGTTGCATTATTAATTTAACGTTTTCCCTCATGACTCATTTTTGTGTTTATTTCCTTAATTGTGGATTTTATTTTTATTTTGGTATTTATGTTTTATTTAAACAAGTAAATAAATACAATGCAGTTCAGTCAATTTGATTCAACACAATATGAATAGTGATGAAACAGTTACTAGTCACCACAATTATTTAATTATAATTAAAACCAGGCTTGATTGCTGTGATTTGAAAACTTATGTTAAAAACTGTTAGCTTAGTCTGAGTCTACATGGGAGCAGTTCGAGTTCCCCAGAGGTGGTCATGCTCATCCCGGTCAGCGCTGCACACAGTAACTCATCCCGGTCAGCGCTGCACACAGTAACTCATCCCGGTCAGCGCTGCACACAGTAACTCATCCCGGTCAGCGCTGCACACAGTAACTCATCCCGGTCAGCGCTGCACACAGTAACTCTGTGGGAGGACACGTCATGGTTTATATCTCTACCTTGCTAATAGCTAGCATTAGCATTACCCATTTGCTCTTAAGAATGAATTTCGTGTACATTTGTATTTGCATATTGCAAACTTGTTTGTTATTCTCTAAACAGAACACTGACACTGATCACATCTGATATAGTTTTCATATGTTTACATAAGCTGCTGGCTATGTTGCTATTTAATGTTTATGCAAACAAACTGCTGATTTTATTTGTGATTTTCAATATAAAATTTGGTGAAATGATTTTAGTTTGTGTATCAGTACTTTTTTGAAGATTTTCAGCACACAGTTTAAGAATAATGTGATAATTCAGATAACCATGATAATTTCGGTCACTATAATTGGGATATTAATTTTCATATTTTATTTTTCCAGCTTGTGCGAGACTTGGCTGAGATACTCGATGAGAATTAACCACTGGCAGCAGTGGAGATGAGTGTGCATAGAGTGTTCTGGTAAACTGGGATGTTTGGATGCTGCCTCAGACACCCCCATCCCCTCAGCACCTCTCCATTTCAGTTATGCTCTCATAGCTAGTCTTCCCGGAGTCCCTGCTTGCTCTCTGCACACAGTGTACATTTTCTCTAATGGTTAATAAAAGACCATAACTAATAATCTGTGTGTTGTTCTCTCCCACCTCTCTCTTTCTCTCTCTGTTGAGCTTCATATGCTACACCTGAGACACCAGAAGATACCAGTGATTATCAATCCCTCTGGTCCCACATGGACTGCCTAAAGATCACCATGAAGGATAGCTTAAAGATTCACTTAGAAACCATGAATTTAGCTTTGGACTGCAGCTGATATAAACAGCCTTCCTACGACGGCTAGGACTGTAATCACCATGATCACCATGATCATCTCCATCAGTGACCACTTTATAACTTCAACAAAACAGACTTCATGTTAAAACTTTACTGAATTTACTGGTTAC
>JAOUQY010000001.1:33356918-33368204 GCA_028566355.1 Doras micropoeus | reverse complement strand
GAGGCCCTACACCATACTAATAAATTATTGTGGTCTAAAATGACAGGTGTTTCAGTTTCATTGTCTAACCACTGTATATATGCATATGCATATAGGTGGATTGGATACATGAAAGTATGCATGGTGCTCTGTAATGGACTGTATTCCATCTGGAGTGAATTCTCCTGCCTTGCACCAAGTGTTAGCAAAACTGGATCCAGACCCAGTGAGACCCTGAACAGCTGCATGAAGATGCATGCAGCATGGACCTAAAAAGTACTAAAAAACAAAGCTGTTTGATGTGCTTTATACTGTTTAGAAGATCTTGTTCGGGTAAATGGTTCAGATAATCGAATCAGTTTTTGAAGCACTCAGTAAAGGAGTGCGTACTGTCGCTTTAAGGAGAGCGCGCGGGGGGAGGGCGTGAACGGAGCGTGTTTAAAAAGCGAAAGTGGGGTGGGGCTCATTATCATATTCATGAGCTGTGCTGCTCCTTGGGGACAGCGCTGATGAATGAGACATTTAGCAGAGACACGCGCACACGGCTCGCTTTAATTCACTCCGACTGAACCGGACAGAGTGACCCGAGCAGCAGTTGGATGAAGGAGACATCACAGATCAGACGAGTGCGAGTGGCTCGGGCTGCCGAAGGGCTGCAGCTTCCTGCCTGATTTCTATTTAGATTTTTGTTATCCATCTTAACACGATTGCGACGTTATTTACGTTCAAAGTTCCGTTCATCACCAATATGGACACCATATTGGACAATTTCGGCTCGGACAAACTTTTCCCTAATCCCAACCTGTTGGACCTGGAGGACCTGAACGAGTCCGACTTTCTCACTAATGTAGTAAGTCTTTATTCTTTTCCCATGTATCAGACATGACAGAAAGACATTTACTGCAGCTGAGACGCCACATCACATCCAGTAGGTTTCTCTGCACTTTACAGCTGAACCCACGTTTAAACTGTCTTTATAATGAAATCATATTAAACCTGATCCACAGCACTGGATCGATCCTCCCAGCTCTGGACTTCCCCTGAATCTAACAGGATGCACGGCTTTATTTGTCGTACACATTTGTTTACTCAAATGTCTGTTTGTCTGCAGTGTCTTGCAAATTAAGACTAAATAAGAAGTCTGGAGTTAGCCAGCTGTGAAGTTTGCACAGCTGGGAGAGCGGAAGCGCTTTCCTCCAGCCCGAATGGGCGGGTCCTATAAAGAAAGTGGGAGGTGACTGGAAGTTTGTGTGCTTTCCAAGCCACGCCCATAGGAAGCCTGGATCCTGGTTCATGCATCCGGCTCCTGAAGAAGCTCCTGTTTAAGTTTCTACCCTGGGATCACATCTTACACACAGAAAGACTGTATTTTTTAATTAGAAATATTTCAAACATTTCCAGTATTAGCCTGGTGTCAGTCCCAGTCTCAGCAGCAGGCTAGAACCTGTCTCACACTCACATCCCTCCTTGTTTTTCCTGCTTTGCTTTTATCTGTCTGTTTCTCTGTCTGGCAGTCTCTATCACTCTCACAAACTTAATCTCATGATCACATAAAAGCCAAACAGTCCAGATCTTTGTTCATTCTCTTTTTTCAACAAGGAGGTGTAAGAAAATTGAACACCTCATTGAAACGAACCATTGACACTTTTAAAAAGTTCTGGGTGCATATAGCTTTCAGATCACTGATAGCTGTTTCACAATGAATCTTACCCCTGCTCAGATCAGTTCAATTCATGTAGCCTGTTAACTAACAGACAAAGCAGTTTTACACAAACTTGGGTATGTCTTTTGATTCCTAATGAACAATCCAGAGGCGGCAGGAGCAGCGCGGAAAAGCTCACTGAGATGTCCTGAGGAGGAAACCCTGAGAGGAACGGACTCAAAAGGGATCCTTGTTCTGGGTGACACATTGAGACGTTGGAAAGCATTACTCTCATGCAACTGTATAAGTCAGACAGTAAAAAGTGCGCTGAAAAGATGTATGGCGTTATGATTACGGCAGCAGCTCTTAGGTACAAACCTATACTGTCCAGGTGAGATTATCCACTGAGTATCTGCAAGAGCGAGTCTGGTTTTGGAAATCTTGACACATCTGTGCAAACGCAGAAATCACCTCTGTTTGGCTGTCAGGCTTAAACTGTTGGGATAAAGTAGCACATGTGTGCTGAGAATTTGAGAGTCTGAGTATTTGACTTAGTGACGGAGGGTAGCATCCGCCTGTGATTCATTAGGAAACAACCTCCCTCGCGGGCTTGATTCGGCCCATGACGAACCCGTGCCAGGCACAAACTAGCCCTCATGGTGGCCTGAGACATAAACAGTGTCCAAGCAAGCCCAGACAACCTTTATTTAGGCTTTGACCTTTTTTTGATGACTATCATGTCCTTAAAATGAAACAGCATGCAGTCTGCAGTGGGGGGACAACCCCAGAAAAGCAGTCTGCTCTTGTCCCAGAGTGCTTCAAGGTCCAAATGAGAGTCTTTGGTATTGTAAGAACTCACTAATCCACTGTGTGTTAGGGTTGACTTGGCTGGAGGTGTATAAGTGTGTATGTGTGTGTGTGTATGTGTGTCTACAAAGCATTCAGTCCAGATGTCTGGTGCTTAGGAGCAGCTGTGCAGTCCTTGCTGAAATAATGCTGAGAGCGGGGGAAAATGCACAGCAAGAATAAAAGAGAGGAGATAAGATGATAGTGGTAAATTATTTGATGTCTCTGTGTGTATTTGTGTGTGTGAGAGAGAGAGAGAGAGAGAGAAGGCAATCGAGAGAGAAAGAGTTATGTATGTATGAGTGCTCTGTGTATCGTTCTGCTCTGCTATGAGGTGAGTATGTGAGATTCTTGCCCTGACAGGTTCAATGAATGGCTCACTTTGTTCCTTCAGGGAAGAAGCAGCACCCAGTACCCCTAGTCTACACACACACACACACACACACACACACACACACACACACACACACACACCACACACACACACCCCATGCACACCCCACACCCTCAGGCATAGATAATAGAGTGCATTTGTTTTACTCTGCCATTATGTATAAGTGTAGGTGGGTCATTTCAGAGATTTATTTATAACCAGGAATTCCTCCACACTGTGGTTGTGTGTGTGTGTGTGTGTGTGTGTGTGTGTGTGTGTGTAGACCCTAAGTTTTAGGGTAATTGCAAGGCTCCTGTTTATGGGTGGAAGTCACATTCTACTGTTTGTTTAAGATCCCACAGGACTTCGTCGAGGTCGAGCGGGGGACGTGCTTTTATTAAAGGACATAACTCCTTTTTTGTGTGTTCAGAGTTCATTTATTGGAATTGGAATGAGATCATGTCACAGATTCTATTTCGCTCATTGTATTTGTACTGATATTGTGATATCCTGAAGTAATAAGTTTAACAAGGAATAATAGACAACTTCCTGTCTCTCTATATTGACATCTGTGTGTGTCTTTACTAGAGTCCTGACCTCCTGCTCAATAGCTAGCTAGCTAGCCGGTGACTGGTAATGAGCTAGCTTTACCTACGAATTATTTTGATCTGATCTTTATTGGATCTGCTGTTATGGTCAACAAACTATGCGATGTGACACAACCCAATGTGGAGACTCCGTCCACGAGCCTGGAGATCTGACAGAAAACGTCACCATGTCAACGATATATCATCGTAGACCGTATATATGTTTTTCTTGGTCAAATAAATTACGTCATTTTAAAATCTATTTATTGTTACTTTATGTGGAACAGGCACCATGCATGTGAAGATCGGGGGAGAGCCCGTTACCATAGAAACAATAATGTATTCGAATGATCTCATGAATACAGTATATAAACCTGTGATTTGAGTTACCATCAGAACTGCTTATGACCAATCAGGATGAAGAGCGCTTTGGTCTAATCTAATCTAAGTCTAAGCCTAAGTCTAAGATTAGTCTAAGTCTAATCTAAGTATTTACTGGCATTTAATAATAAATTGAAGTGTTATTAAAGACAGGATCAGAAGCGTGAGCTCAGGAGTTGTCCTTAAACAGCACCCAACATCACTTAAAATGGTTTTTTGTCTGACGTACGTGAACAGCAACGTCAGTTCGTAGAAATGTAGCACACAACAGACGTAGCGAGATTGTTTGCATAATGCATTGTGCAGGCTTTTGTTCCATACATGTGTGCTTTGCTAAGTATGTCTGAATCCCTTTGATAAATAATAGTTATGGCGTTTACAGGTCGGGCGAGTCTCACCTGTCCTGAACAGCAGAGAGCCATTAGGTGTGTTCCTATTGTTCTGTGATGTTCTGTCATGAAAGGTGGTGCTTGCTGGTATGCGAACCATTTCATACCTTACATTATTGCCCTTATTATGCTGTCACAACACTCGATACATTCTAGTATTTGTTGTGTGTCGCACTGACTTCTAGTCACCGATCCTTATAAATTGTACGAATGTAAGAGGTCGGGTAAGGTTAAATAACTCTCTGCGCCTCAGATTTATCCGATTAATGCATTTTCGGTACTAATGATAATAGGAAACAGAGTTTCAGTCCTTGTCACTGGAGATTAAGATCCAAGCCTGCTTTGGGGATTTTAGGGAGTTTGCTAGTGAGAGAGAGGAGAGAGATGTGGAAGTGGGTAAGAAGAGATGCATTCCTGCACTCCAGACTACAGTGAGGGCTTACAATAGTTAGATAATTTCCAATATATACAAAAAGAGCGAGAGTGAGAAGGAAAGATGGGGAGACAGACGGGGATCTTCATTCATCTCGGATACATTTTTACTCCGTACCGATTTCAAACATTTTACGTTCAGCTGAATGTTTTTTTTAAACGAATAAATCGAAAATGGACAGTGGTTTATTTTTCATTTCCTGTCTTTATCACTTTTTGCTTTTGTCGAGTGTCAGATTTAGTTGCAGTTTCGCTAGCCTATACCAGCCACCTGTTATCAGTCCACCTGAATAGTGTATAATAATAATAATAATAATAACTGTCCCCTTAGAGCTGAATATAGTTGGAATTATAAAACAGTAATGGTAATTAGTGATCCCACCCTATGATACTGTTATTAATAGATTTATCAGTGTGACCTCAGCAGTGGAGTTTCTAACAATGTTCTTGCGTGATGATGTCATGGAGTTCACTGTCAAAAGGTTAAATATGCATATCTCTTGACAACATTACTTATGAGGACAATCCGACAGCGTGAGGTGTAGTCTCTTACCCACACACTCGCTCACACACACAGAGCATAGTTTAATGCTTAGCAAACTACACTGAAGTACCAGAAAAACTGGTATACCAGGTAATACTATGGGTAGGTCCCCCATAGGCTCTTGGAGGGAACGTTGCACAGTCCTCACGCTGATGTTTGTTGAGGGCCCAGCATTGAATACTGAGGCAGTGTTGCACGCCTATCACACGAAACTGTCCTAGGTACACCAAGGACAGTTTGGTGAAATGTTCATAGGTGAAAATCCAAACTTTGCTTCTACCTTTGAATTGCTATGACCCATCTGACGAGCTCCAACTATTAAACCGTAGAGCGGAAACAGCTTTATACACACACCGGCAGACTCAACCAAAGACGTCCATAGGTGCCATTGCTATGTATTTTGCTATGTATGTACCAGTTTTTCTGGTACTTCAGGTTAAACCTAGGATGCTTCCCATAGTTCTCAAGTTTTTGCATGCTCCTGAAATTCATCCACCTCTCTCTTATTGGAAGGTTTTAAAAAACCATTCAGCTGCATTGACTCTAAAGTGCCCTGAATAGTAAGAGTCCAGTGGTTTGATAGGAAAAACCCAATCATACAAGCACCCTTTGAGTCTCCTATTTCCTATTACATAACGTAGCCCGACGATGGCTTTTTTCTGGAATTGGGAGGAGTGTCCAACACAATGCTTGCAGGTAGATCTGGGATCAGATAGAGCAGATCTACATGTTCCCAGCTGGCAGACAGGCTCTCAGTTACCTGTCGTTCAGTGCACTTTATTCATTCCTCTGTCATATCTGCAGCTGCTCCAGCTGAAAGAAGAGAGATCGGTGTCATGTCCCGACTCCTCCTGCTCCCGAGGCTCTGAGGAGATAGAGGTCACGAAGAGAGTAGTACTGAGTAGTACTAGAGTAGCGTAGACGAAGACGCCATGGCTCACTGCGATTCAAAGCGACTGCAATCCTTCACATTCTCGACATGCCCTCAGCCTAATCCTGATCTGTATCCGATGTACCTGTAGCGCATACCCGATTGTCGCAAGTGAGAATTCTGTGCAGACAAAAGAACAGAACAGAAAACCGGTTAGAACAGTAATTCATAGTAGAAGTTCTTCCCAAAGCTGTTCTTATAACTGCGTATTAAACTTGTTGAGCACTGGAGAAATACAATGAACAGTTATTCTGGTTCCTTTCATTTTCCTGAAGGTTTTGTGGTATGTGCAATGAGGCACTTAACGCCATGTTTATTTTGAGCTAAGCTAAATACGTTGGTTATGCAGAACTATAAATTATTTGCTCAGAAAAAGGAAAACCATGGCCATGAAGAACTAATTACAAAGACGTACAGCTAAATTTACAAATACCTTTGACCCAAGAAGTTCATGAAAGTTCATGTGGTTTATTGAGGGACCTAACAACTGGCTCTTATTATAAGCGCTTTTCAAATCAAAGGGTTTGGAAATCGAAAATCCAGTCCATCGGTGTCCAGGCAGTGCGAGTGCCACAGGGGCAATAAATAGAGATTTGGTTTAAACTCTAACTCTAAGATCAACATAATACCCTTTTTTGTCACTGTATCCCATCACGGATCCCATGATTGTTGTGCCTTTTGTATCCCGGTGATATTATCGATCTATTGATTTCTTATAAACAGCATTTTATGAGCCAATTTTAATCTCAAGCTTGAAACGTCTTTTTTTTTCAGGAACCATAGACATTTTAGCTTGATATCGTGATACTGACTGACTCACTTTGAACATTTCCCAAATTATAGATTGAGAGTAAATTATTCATTTTAAGAAAATCTTTTTTTTTTTTTGTATGGACCATTTAAACAGGCCATATTGTCTTCACGGCATTAACATGGATGCTAGTTAACCATATTTTGTGCATTTGCTAATTCCTTGATGCCACTAGAAAACGATGCCACTGTCAGGAAAGATTCAGTGTTAGAAAATGATAAAAATGTTCAGTTCTAGAGAAAGGTTAAACGGCACTACAATCACCCCAGTAGCAGCCGGACTTCGTGCTAAAACTAAATTGCAGAGACGTTTCCTGCTGCTAGGGTTAATAGCAGTGTCATTTCACTGACTTAGAGATATCGGTAGGTTTTAGCTGCTGCGCATGCCACTTGAATTAAAGACACACAGTACAAGATGTGACACTGATGTATGCTTTGGTAAAAATCAGATACAAATATATACCAGACACACGCATAAATACCATCCCTCTTGTTCAGGCCTGGTTATTCTTGTCCAAACACTTCACAGGAGAAGATGAAACTGGAGCACACTGGTAGGATGGTGCAGGCTTCCAGCAGACTAGGCTTGAGGATTTGGATTCAGTCAAATGGCATCCCAGGCGATCTGTCATGTTTGGTTTAGGAATGTGAATAGCAGTTTTTCATGTTGTCATATTTTTTTTCGCCATCGCACTGCATTTGAGCTCTTCAGCCTCCCCGAGTTCTGCTCTTGGTTCTGTATCTAAGAGCCCATTAGACCCCTACAGTAGTGTTTCAAAGAACATGTTCCTTTCAGGCTAAGAGCAGACTGTTTTTGCAAAAAGGCCCTGAGGTCTTTTACATATGGATACTTTCTGTTTCTCCGTGTTTTCATTTAGCAGCAACCCCATAATTAACTTTACTTTTAATATGAAATATCTACGAAGGATTCCTTATAAGCATGAATTATTTAATTAAGGGAATATATTTTGAGATTTATCTGGCATTATGAACTAAATTCTCAGCAGTTAAATTACAGCTTAGAGACGTAGTGGTAGCTTTGTGGATAAGGCGCTGGACTTCTAATTGCAAGGCTGTGAGTACAAATCCCAGTCCTGATACTGCTGGGCCCTTGAGCAAGGCCCTTAACTCTGAACTGAACTGCTCTGTTCTATTTAAAAAATGAGATAAATGTAAGTCACTCTGGATAAGGGCATCTGCCAAATAAATGTAAATGTAACAAAAATGGCTTCTGACCAGTCGAAGGCCCATTCCATTCATTTGGCATTTATTTGGCTTCTGTGCTAATGGAAAATGAAAGGCCACTAAAATGCAGAGGGAAGCGGGAGCAAGCTAACAGAAAAAGGTCTTACAAATTACACTGAATTTGTAATCTGTGATGGCACACCAAATAATAACACATGAGTGCAGATCTATAGGGGGGGTAATGATACACTCCGGTCACAATTTTGTTCAATTCATGATACTGGCTTCACATGGCATGATTTAATTCTCAGGATATTTTGAGCAAAAGAAAATGATGACAGAAAAGACTTGATTTTTTTTTCTGTATAATAAGAAATGCAAAACAGTGTATATTTTTGTCTGTATAAAATTGTAAAAATTCAAAAAATTTGAATCCTGGTGTAAACGCGGTTAACTGTACATGCTACGGGTTAAGCTTAAAATGAAATAAATAAATGTAGAAATAACACTGACTGAATAAACAATCGTTGATTGAATGACCTTGGGAAAGTCATTGATTGAAACATTGTGAGCTGTGTAGCAGCATCTAATATAAGGCATCATTTTTACTGGAGTTAGAGCTCCAGAGTCAGCTAAAGTGGCCAATTTCCTCAGCTGTATTCTCAGGCAGTGGAGAGCGCAGTGGTGCAGATTTTTAAAAAGCTGTTGTAATGTTGTTATATATCACTATAACCTATCATTCGTGTCAGTCCCTGCAATCCGGAGCTATCGGTGAAAGCGCACGCTATATGCTTCCTGCATCGTGCGGATCGGGACCTCTAGAGTTCAAAGACTGCAAGAGCGCTGGATGCATAATTAACCGAATGCTGATTTAAGCTATGTGAATCACAATGCAATTTATTTTGCAACATAATGCAACAATTTTGGATGTATCCAAATCTGTATAGCAGTAGAAATCCAGACGCAAGTGAAGGATGAAGGATGCCGTCGGGCCCTCGGTGGTTGCTGGATGGGGGAAGGGAAACAGTAGTCCATGACGTCTGCCTTTTCCCCTGACTAACTGTCTGCTGTGGTTGTGGTTCCCTAGCCTCTGTGCTTGATGGCAGAACTAAGAGCGATCTAAAGTTGGAATTAGAAAACCAGCAACAGGACAAGGAGGAGGAAGAGGCAGAGGAGGAGGAGGGGAGAAAGAGAGAGAGAGAGAGAGACAGACAAACAGAGAGAGAGACTGGGAGGTGCAGCACTACTTCAGAAGGGAGAGCCAGGACTTGAGAATAAATGTGATCTGACTGGGTCTGAAATAGTAGAATAAACTTGTGCTCACCTGTGGACTCTGCGCACCTCTGCAGCTTTGGCTTGTTTCTGCCTCATTAATAAAGTGCAATTAATGAGCGTGACTCCCTGATGATCAGATATTACCCTTAGCAAGCCAGGACTCTGACAGCGAGTCTGATCTTTCTCAGCTGCTGTGAACTATCTGGCATCTGATCTTTCTCAGCTGGGACTGCTGCTCTGCCAGCACTAATCTGACTTGTAGAATATGAGCTGCCATTAAAAGAACAGATGTGTGAGTCTGGAATGAACAGTGTGAACCGATGAGAGCAGCTCATGCATTGCCACGGCGTTCCTAAAATAAAAGAAAAGAAATGTATGTCTGTGTTTTTAAACACTACGAATACAAGCCAAAAAATATGCATCTTGCATCTTCATTCTCTACATCAGTAGATGACTTCAGTGCAGTTTTAGCTCCTGAAGCAATTCTTCCTCTCCTTCTCGTGGAGACGAGTTTCCACCCTCGTGTGACTCATTAACTCGGAGCAGTATAAAGGCTAGTTTTTTCCACCCAGCTGAACTTGGCCGTCTGGCTCACGTTTTCGTGCTGTTATCGGCTCCTTTTTCCCCCCCTTTACGTCGCTCGCTCCTCCATGCGCACCCTGCACCCCTGCTCCAAAAGACGCACGGACACGGACGGCTGCTCCATTTGCATACCGCGCTCCTATTGGCTGCAGCGCCGCAAGGGGTAGCAGCCGGCCAATGGAATGCGGTGTGTGTCGGGGGCGTGACCGAGTGCAGACCTTTGCCGACACCTGGAAAGCTGCTGCGATTTTGGGAGCGGTGCAGGAAAAAAAAGGACACACTCTGCATGGGATCCTGCTCTCCTTTTCCACTGAGTGAATGCAATATCCAGAGATTTTCAATTGCATTAGCAGCTAGGACCCTTAGAAGGAAAACAAAGTGTCAATTTATTCTTATTTATAATAGCTTAGGGAGTATTAGAGCATTCTCCAACTGTTTTTTGTACTTTTGTGTCAGATCCTAATTGGACTATGGCTGTTCCACAGTTCACATATTGAGCCCATCAGGCAAATGAATGCAGTCTTATTGTGTGACATATTGTGCGTCTTTGTTCTTGTACCCACAGAACCCAAAGCGGGTACAGTTACAGTCAAAACCATGTACATTATATAAACTTTGCCGCTTTGCCTCACTAAACCCTATAATATCCCAGAATCCTTTGGGTTCGAACTACGTTCACACTGCTCCTATTAGTTCCTATCTCGTTGTAATTACTGAGTAACTGATTAATGCATGGATTGATATTTTATGCTGGTTATTAAGTTATTCATCCTAAAATGCATAATGGTTGTGAACGATTATGAAATGAACCACTTGCTGTAGAAAAACACAATCGGTTCACAGTCAAATCACGGGAACAGTCACATAGGTTTTATATTTATTAAACCCTAACTATATAGCAATATTAATTAATAAGTAGTAAATAATATAATCTCTCATCACCACATAAAATAATAATAATAATAATACAGTTTCAAGCCCCTTGACTGTAAGGCACAGAGCCATTGGGAGTTCCTGGATCCCCCCCTCCCCCACCTTTGAGACTCCTCACACTAAAACCAGTCAAAATATTTAATTCTGGCTTTCATCTTTCCAGCACATAAGCTGGAGCGTTATTGCAAAGCCAGGTTAATGAGTTTCCTTTACTGTAGTGCATGCCAAAAAAAAGATCTCTTTGAAATGAGTTTCTGAAAAGAAGAAGCCTCTCGCTCGCTTTTCTGCAGCGACGCTTTTCTCTCTTTATTCACCGTAGTACTGTTTAGATAAAATCACAAGATTACACAAAGCCAAAACCACAGCTATAGCCCTGTATACACATGCTGGGGGGTGG
>JAOUQY010000001.1:32308004-32318508 GCA_028566355.1 Doras micropoeus | reverse complement strand
ATGTTTCAAATGTCTTGGTTTGGATTCCCAGAAAAAGTGAATCGATTCCTTTGGACAGTTTAGTGGGAGAAACATCTGAATTCATCACTCATCCAAGTGATCACGGTGTCAGTCTCAGCTGACATGCAAGTATCCTCAACCTTATAAACAGTACAGTCACATAACAAAGAAATTTGTGGAAAAAAAACAGAAGATATAGAAAGGAATCACAGCATTGATGAAAGATGTACCCTTGGGCCCCCTTCTCGGCTCAGGGGCGGTCATTCCGTCTTCACTGGCCTTTTGACTTCCGTGTTCAGAGATGTGCAGAGCTTGAAAAAGTGGCCACTGAAGCATAAGGAGGTGTAGACCGCAAAAGTCTTGGCCTGACGAGGTAGCTGTTCTCAGAGATTTTGGATGAACAAGTGGAATTGCTTCACTGCACTCCTCCTGGATTTAACAGCGTACACTAGTTTGCACCGTTGGTCCCGGGAACCCTTTCCTTGAAGTGGACCAATTGTTGGTGTATAGTGTTTGGGGTTTCAAAGCAGCTGAGACACTGTGTTTGAAAATATGCGTCTCAACCGGGCATAATCAGGGTCACCACTGGATTGTCAGGATAACCAAGTTTGCCCATGGTCTGCTAATCCCATAATGTGGGATTTCTCTTACCTTACCTGGCAACCGTCATAACTTTCTTACGATAGTCTGGTTTAATAATAAAAACACTCTCACCTAGCATTATCCGCTAGAAAGATGATGGTCTTATTCCTTACTGACGGTGCATTCCTCTCGTCTGTGCTGACGCTTGACTGTAGAAGGTGCGCGTCGCTGAGGCTCTGCTTCCAGGTCCGTGAAGATGTCGTCACAGATGGCTAAGATGTAACAGATGTAATCAGTTGCACTAACAGGATTTGTCACAGCAAAATTCAACCCCTTTGCAAGAATGACTTTCTCCGCCTGGGTGAGTCGTCTGTCTGACAGATACTTCACCCACTTATCCACGTGACCAGGGTCCGTCTCTCTGCCTGCCTGCCTTTGAGGGCACCGTCCGTCGTCTGACGATTCTCCATATCGCGCTAGACAAAGCCTTGGAAAACGATCATGACGCCATGGACGTTTCTGGG
The DNA here is from genome assembly GCA_028566355.1 of Doras micropoeus. Classification (NCBI taxonomy): domain Eukaryota; kingdom Metazoa; phylum Chordata; class Actinopteri; order Siluriformes; family Doradidae; genus Doras; species Doras micropoeus. The sequence goes on along the minus strand of JAOUQY010000001.1, from coordinate 32,317,402 downwards.
GGATCTTGCTAGCTCGGGGGCCGTCTTAGGTGTAAGAGTTCTACCTACATCTGTGGCAGAAGGTCAGGTTGTTCCCATAGTCTGCCAGCTTACGTCATTCTCCACCCAACTGGACCATTAAAAAAAGATTGTCCAGTGGAGTCATGTCGAAACAAAAATGTCCATCAACATGTGGACCCAGGCTAAATCTGTTTACATGCGCTCTGTATATCTAGGTATTTGTGGTCGTAACCAGAGATCTGTGGCTCCACATAAAACTAGTGATCAGTCACCGTAGTTAAACAACATCCCAATAGTTTATTGTCGTAATTACGGGTTGCCAGTGCATTGTTCTATGGGCCCATAGATACGCCGACACGAGATCTGATTTATCTTGTGCGTCGTCATCCCGCTCGTCTTATTTATCTTTTATAGAGGATCCTAAAGCAGGCTCGGTCGAGCAGCAGTTCTGAACGCGACCTCACGATCTCAGACAAAAGTCTGAGACTTGTTCAGATATCTCAGTCTCTAACTACTGTAATGATCTACCGTGGTCTAACATCTGATGTATTCCAGTGGTTGCTTATTACAGAGGAGTCCAGTAAACCATGAAGCGTTCCAACCCTGGAACAAATGAGAGTTTTTGTCGAAGCTAACTTGAAAGAAGCCCTCCCATTGTGAATCATGGTGGACGTGGTATTTGTACGCTTCGGCATTGTGTACGCTTTTCTGACACACTGATTAAAGAACATGTAGAGCTTTAGAGGCATCACATTGTTTTTCACAGGAGCTCTTTCAGCTCCATGTGCACACAGTAATTGGATTCTTTGTAAATGCAACATTTTATACACCCCCCCCCCCCCTTTTTTTTTTTTTGACGATACAATGGAAGGACTTATTCTGTCTTTGCTGTGTGAAATGTCAGATGCTGCAATTTGAAGGAAAAGAGCAGCACCAGTGTGGCAGAAGAGTTCAATTAAAATCAAAAGCTGATAAGTTCCTTACAAATGTATAACTTTTTCAGAATAACAGTAGGACTTTGGGGTAGCCGATGCATTTTTTTTTTTCCTGCAGGAATAGAAAGTAACACTACATGCTAATCAAAGCGTGTTGTAGTGCTTTGTGTGCTCCTCTTCACCTCTCTTGCTGATCTTTCCATACAGATCTCATCTCCTCATCCCCTTCATTCCTGTGTGACGTTTGGGTTTTTCCCTGGGCCCTTTTCTCCCTCGCTCTCTGTCCTGTGTTCTCTGTCTACCCTTCTCTCTGCCCTGGCTGGGGCTGGATCATGATGACTGTGCTCTTTCTCGAGTTGCTGCAGCTGAGATAATAAATGTAGCGTTTGATCGCAAGGCCAGGAGAGCAAGAACCCGAAAAAGAGTCTTAAACTCTCCGACCTGCCTTACAGACAACAATGGGGAGCATCTCGGTTGCCTGTCTCTGTGAAAATAATGCTCGGGAAGACTGGTGATATTTAAGGTGTACTTGATTGCATTACGAAGTTTCTCTTCATCTGGGGTCTGTTGAGATAAATGTGTATTTGAACGAGACGAGTTCTGCTTGCTGCGTCTCCAGTTTCTGAGATTAATGGCTGCAATAATGGCCCTGTTTTTGATTGCTTGTGTCAGTCAGGCTCTGGTTTCAGGAAACTGTGCACTTAACATATTTTCCGGTAATCTGAATGGCCATGAAAGGGCTGGGAGTTGTGTCAGGCAGGCCTGTAAGACAGGGGTCTAACCCACCGTGGCCTGTTTTCAGCTCAACAGTCCAACACCAGGCAGAGCACTGCGACCTTGGTATCAAGTGTCCCTTGCCTGGTAGCAAGCCAATAGCACTCCTGGGATGGTGTGTCCTTGTTTGCAATCCCATAGCGTGTCCACATACCACACGCTCCTCTCATTAGAGGTGCTGACCTCTAATTCAGTGCGGAAAACTAGGAATTGACTTGAACCAGAAGAGCTTATTTCCAGTATCCTTTTGCCAGTTGCATAAACAAGTGTTAAATATGATATGAAGCAGGACACGTCTTTGTCTCTGTCCTCTGTCCTCTGCCAGCCATCACACTAACAACCCAGCCTTGTCCAGCCGCCACCGACCTTTACACTGACCTTATTGGGCCAAGTGCATCCATCTCTTATTCATTCTCTATGTAATGAAACAAGTCTTGTTTATGCTCCCTCAATCTGGATCCTTTCACTAGTACCTTGTAAGGTTACAGTCACTCATGAATGCGCTTGAAATGTTCTTTGACCTGCATAAACATTTTAAGGAACTGGACCCGTTACACGTCGAGATGGTTGGGTGTTGCAGGTCTGTCTTAGTTATTTATCTTCTAAGTCTAAGAATAATAGCTGTACTGCAAGTTTAAGGGAATAGCCATCATTGTGGATACACAGCCAGTGCTACTTTACAAATCTGCAATCATATCCAGTAATACGATGTCTGTCCAGAAAGTAATGAGAATTTTTATTTGTACTTGAATTCATCAGCTGTGAGGGTGTTCAGAGTCTCGATCGCAGCTCTGCAGATGTTCTTTACTTGGTGGCCTTGCAGACATGTTTTAATCTTGGGGAACAAGAAGAAATCACACAGAGCCAAGTCAGGGCTATAGGGCGGATGTGAAGGGACTGGAATGTTTTTTTTTGTTGTTTTTTTTTCCACAGCCAGTGAAGTGCACATTGTTCCTTCTGATCAACTGATAAGTTCTTAGGATCACTTTTTGCACAAACTTTCCTCATGCTCAACTCAATGAATGAATGATGGTTTTAACGAGTGCCGTCGGTAGACTTGCCCCGACTGTAGCTTGTCCATAACAAACATTTCAGGAGTTTCTGTTGCACTTTTACTGATTTTCATGCAGAATTTGATCGCATACCATTCCTCCAAACCCGCTTGTGTTGTTTCTGTTCAGCAGGGTTTGAAAAAAACAAGCATCTGGGCACAACAGAGGCTAGAATGAAACTAAAACCGGTCCTACCGTTTATCTGAGATCTCACTCTAACTGACCTTGAAGCACCATCACCATGCGGAGAACGGGAATCTCATTCTCATTACTTTTCGGACAGACTTTGTATAGGAACTGTGCATGTAATTTGTTCTCTGGGATCCGTTTTATGAAGTAACGCAAACTCTGATGCGCATACACCTTATTCCAAACTTTGCGATGTTTTGTTTATTCTACCCCACGCTGTTCCGTTGTCTTCTGCTGCATTTCAGTACAGTATTAAAGCTCTGCTTCTGAAAAAGCATTTCTGTGGGTATGAAATCTTTTGTTGTGGCTCTGTCGTAAGCTGAGCTGAAATGCGGGCTCTTAGTTTTACCGGAACCAGGTGGCTCCCTATTGCTGAGCTTTTCCCTGCTGGTGGCTTTGAACGCCTCCAACTGCCTAGCCGGATCTGCGCAGAATGAATGGGTCTGAGCTTGTACATTGTGCAGGGATTTCATATTTTAATTTTTCCCCCTTTTCCTTCTCAGTCAGATTTCTCATTCCTGAAAAGTTTGCCATTTTGTATGCTTTACCTAAGCATTGAATGAGCACTTTTTATTTGCTGTCACCTTGATAGCTGAAGGGTTTTTTGGCCTGGTTTCAGTCAAACAGATTGTGCTGTAGTGTTGGTTTCTGATTACCGACCTGTCTTTTTTGGTCGTGCTCACAGATAGGCACACGGATAACTTGTAACAGCGGTACAGTTTGTTGGGAATGGTTTGAGCAGCTTTATGTGAAGTCTGTAAGACAGATCTTTTGGATATGGTTATTGGTCAGCTGCAAATAGAGAAGAAGTCACAGTACCACTGTGTGTCCATTTCGGTGCCAGAGCCAAGCAGCGGCCATCAGCCAGCCAGGAGAACAGACGAGGTGGCAGATGGGGCCTCCTCAGACTTTAACCCTTCCCACGCCTCACATGCCCCATCTGTCCACTCAGGCAGGCTCAGGCCTCCATCTCACTCCTGCTCCTTCTTGCTATATTCCCATCCACCACAAAAAGAGACTCTCACAGAGTCTTTGATTGCCTACTGACCATCAGGGGACATATGCTCGTCCACAAATGGGTAATTTCAGCATCCACTCCCGTATTCTGTCGTTCCTCCTCTTAGACATCCAGCATCAGGTTGTCTAGTTTAAATGGTCTCGTGTGATATGCCGCAGTTATCTGTGAGCCATTACGGTCACCTGACCAGCGTTTGTCTCTAAACGGCAAGGTACCTTGCAAAGACACAAATAAAAGATTCCCCGGTGAACACCTGCTGCGCGTACACAGTAAGCTTCTGGTTACTTCTTTAAAGGACACGGTCGTGTGTGTATACGCCTCCCTCCTCGGAGCCCCTTTCGGCTATGTCCTTGATAAAAACTGATCAATCTCTCTGGGAAAACTTTATAGCTGGTTCCACTTTTCGATTTGCTTGTAGCTCTTAAAATAAAAGCAACGGGATGATCGATACTCAGGCAGGAGTGCTTATAAAGGAGCACCGGACTCTCTGGAACAAAGGGTTTTGAAGTTCTCGGGTTCAATTCCGCTCTCAAGGTCTCCTCTTCTGTTTGAGTGTGAATCTGCTTAGAGAATGCAGCCAGAGTCGTCGTTCGTGCCGGTAGAAGTGTTCAAAACCCCTAACTGACACTAGGTTTACATAATGCTGAACCCAAGTTTAAGCATGCCTGTATGTGGCCTGCGTTCCTGAGCTTCCCATTCCAAACCGCCTTTTTTTTTTTTTACTTCATGTTTAGTCTTGTTCCTCCACAAGTCTCCTAAGAATAGGTCAAAGTTATGTCATCTGTTTTTGGAGACAATGCCTGGCAAGATTCCCCCATCTCTGGTTGGTGCCCTGGTCATCCCTGTGGCCCAGTCAAACCCAAGTAAACCTGCAGAAGAAGACGACGACGAGTGTTGGGAAGGAGTCAGCTCAGAGCTGTTTTCAGCTTAGGTTTATTATGCAGGGTTGGGCTTTTTACAGCTATAAAAGACAGGGTAGTTCTCTCTGTACTTCAGCATTGTGCTGCTTTCTCTCTCTCTCTCTCTCTCTCTCTCTCTCTCTCTCTCTCTCTCTCTCTCTCTCTCTCTTACTCATTTTGCTCCTGCAGGCTTTAGACCATTTTCCTGACCTTTGTCCAACTATACTGGACTCTTAATACTAGCCAGAAAAGGTTTATACCCCCCCACCCCACCCCACCCCACAAATCATACATGGCCCTTCTCTCGGCTGTTCTTCGGCAGAGGTCACTATGGTTTAGGTTAAATTTAAACCCAGCTGCAGCGAGACTAAAACCAGTCATCCTGCCACTGATTACATCATTTGTGTGACTGATGACTCGCTCCTTTCTGAAGCATGGAAAGACCTGAAATCTAAGCCAAACGGTCTCTCCAGGTCCGGTGGCTTATGGACGCTTCAGTCTGGAGGCTTTCTCTTTGTATAGTGCGTTTCTCTTTGCAGGTTAAGAGTTTGCCAGTCTTGGACAGAGTTGGGTGCTGAAAGTGGAACTTGACCAACTGGAACGTTTGTGTGTGTACTTAGCAATGGGTTTTTCGGTGGAATTAGACACCTGGCTTTGAAATCCCTTTGGCAGTGGCTTTTTTTTTTTTGCTCTGGCATCCCAAAGTTTCGCTATACATTCAGTGAAGCTGCAATTAAACGACAGCTATTTGTGGAAGTGGTGATGTGTGCGTCAGCGTAGGCAAGATTTGATGGACTACACCGCTCTATTTCCGTCGCTCCGAGAGAACACGGGTAGCCAAAATGACAGGTTCCTGATGCTGTCCAGAGTGCCGGCAGATCAGAGCGCACTCGTCGAGATGACTCGTCACGGTGGTACCCTGGGTTGAGTTCCAACTCTCCAAAGCCTCGTTTATCATTTTTCACACTTGGCGTGAACCGGGTTCTGTTCCACTCTCATTACCGGCAACACCGACGCGGCGGTCGAAAGCGGTTCCGCTGCCCTCCGTCGTGGGCTCTGCCGAGCACCGGCGTACAGCAGCTGTAGCGGAGCAGCCTTCCGAGCAGGCATCCGTGTGTGGCCTGTCTGTGAATGTGTGTGTTTCCATTGAGAAGGCACTAATGGCGTTTCTGAATCTCTCCTTCTCGCTCTCTCCCCAGGGTGGGAGCGTTATCTTTCCTGACTGTAAGAAGTCCATTATTTACTGAGCACTGAGCCCATCCTAAGACAATGTTCCATTAGATTGCATCAGCCAGATTTATTGCTCGCTCTCTCTCTCTTCTCTCTCTCTCTCTCTCTCTCTCTCGATAGCTGGCCAGCATGGTGAGACAGAACGAGACCAGGCGAGACGCCTGTGTGCACACATAAGAGTGAAACGGGGGTATGAAGAGGTTACAGTGAGTTCCGAGGCCTATAGAGGAAAGGATGAGATGCTGCTGTTGGTGTTGGATTGGAAGTTCATCTGAGCAGTATATTTGAACCTCATTAAATGCTTGTTTGATGCCAGAGCGATTCTTCAGACCAGGAATAAAACTCTTCCAATCGGCATTATACCACAGCAGTGCCGTTATTGGAAAATAATCAAGCATGGTGTGCTGTGATGCTGACGCTGGAGTGTCTATGCACAATCCGTGAACTCGACAGTGCTGAGGATGTATATTATAGTGATCATGACTAAGCTAATATGAGGTCAGACATGCAAATCAGCATGTCATGGTTCTCAAGACCTCTGCCCCTGACTCACATTGCACTCAGCTCTGATGTACTTGTAAATGTGAGCGCTGTGCTGCTGTTGTAGAAGAGCAGGGCTTGGCAAGAGAGAGAGAGAGAGGGAGAGTTTGGAGGTGCTAAAGCAACAGCCTAAACTGTCCTCTACACATTCTGCACCCTCTCGCCGTGGTTACTTCTAAATCTTCTCCTATTTTCTCCCTTGCGCTCCCTCTGAATGTACGTTGTGCTCTTATGACTCACTCTGTTTCATTGTGTCTCCTTTGCATCCACCTTGTTCCTTTTTCTTTCTTTCATCTCGCATTATATCGTGGTGGAGCACCTCGTTCTGTCTCTAGCACTTCCCTACGTGGCGTTCTTTCTTTGTCTCTCGTCCTTTTCTTCACAGCTTTTCTGAGCACCATTGAAGCGTCGGTGAAATGGCTCCAGTGTAATGTAGGCTTTTCTTCCTGTGCCAGAGCTCTTGCTGCACTCGACCACAGTGCTGATGAAGCTGAAAGGCCCTGTCCATTAAAAGGCATGAGCTTGCATTGTGAATATTTCCACTCTGGCACCCTACACACGGCGAGGCAGAGGGGAGGGATGATGGGTGGAAAGAGAAAGTGAGAACGAGGGAGCGAGACGTGCCCATTGCGCACAAATGCCTTCCTCACCTTCACCCCTCCGTCCATTGCTGAGCTCAGCCATCGAGAGAGAGAGAGAGAGAGCGCCGACCCGGTCATAATGTTGATCTTCATGCGTGATGCATTCTTAATGAATAGATGTGCTGATTAGAGCACATCAGCCTCCATCATTACGCTAGGTTCGGGGGGTTCAAGGGAGATCGAGTCTTGTCAGCAGAGCTTAACGCACTTTTTTCGGGTAGGCCGAAGTCTTTCAGGGGCAAGGATAGTCCACGATGACTGGAAATGAAAAAGAATAATTGACCAAAGAAAGAAAGTTTTAACGTAACAACCCGGGAAGCTTTCCTTTAGCGTTATCTGCTTTAATGTTAATGTTTAAGTGAACCTGTGGAACATCCTTGAGAAAAGTTCCTATTATCACTTACTTTATAGCAGCTATGAAGCAGTGTTGCCTCAGCAGCCTTGCTTTTGTTCCCTTTTATTGTTAGACAGTAAAACACGATTTGTCACGTTGCAGAAAAGCGGCGAAGCGCAAAAACCTCTGGCCACAGAAAGTGGGGCGAATTAAAATGATTTTGTGCAGTCAATCAGGATGTGGAGATGTGCCCTAGTGCTGACCGCCCCTGCCCCTGCCCTTGCTCCTGGCCCTGCCCCTGCTGTTCTATACTCAAACCCCATGTGAGTAAAATCCCTGCCCCTGCCCCTGCCCCTGCCCCTGCTCCTGCTCCTGCTCCTGCTCCTGCTCCTGCTCTTGCTCCACCTCCTGCCCCTGCTCCTGCTGATTAGAACCGTTCTATATTCAAACCCCATGTGAGTAAAATTCCTGCCCCTGCCCTTGCTCCTGCCCTTGCTCCTGCCCTTGCTCCTGCCCTTGCCCCTGCCCTTGCCCCTGCCCCTGCTCCTGTCCCTGCCCTTGCTCCTGTCCCTGCCCTTGCTCCTGTCCCTGCCCTTGCTCCTGCCCCTGCTCCTGCTGATTAGGAGCTCCTGCTCCTGCCCCTGCTCCTGCCCTACTCTTACAGCTAGTTTGTGCAGAGTCACGCTAAAACTGCTGATTAGATCCTCAAACCCCATGTGAGTAAGATTCCACTGGCAAAGCGCCAACTCATTGAAACATGCAATGAAATGTAATTTGTTTCAGAAAATAATTGCTTCGTGCCGAGTTTTTCTAGATGCACTTTAACCCATTCGATTTGCAAACCTCCAAGGAATCCAAGAAAACCCGAAGCCCGGGAACGTGCACTCCGCTTTCTGAATAAGATTTAAATTGGGAAACCGTTAACGACCGAGTAGCAGCGATACCGGAAATCCAACTGCTCCCTATTTTTCATTGATGCAAAAAAAATAATACGATCCGGCTACTACGTTTCGTTCAAAAGTCACGTGACGGTGTCCAGGACCGCCCAGTATCCAGCGCCGAGGTAACCGTGTGGTCTGATTGCTGCTTTACACAACTCTCAGCCATGCCAGCTGTGAGTGCTTTGAGTCTCTAAATGCCTGCTATGTTTCAGTGGGAGGTGTGTGTGTGAGAGCGTGAGGTTTGAGGTTGTTTTACCTAATCACAGCCAGGCTGAGAAGCATTTCTGACTGTTACTCTGACCCCACGTAACACAGATCGCTTTGTTTCCCCCACTGCCTCCTTTTACGCCCGTCCAAGCTGTTCTTCTGCGTTCTCTTTATGCGTTTGTTTTTTTCGGGAGGGGGGGAATCGGCGTGCTTCGTTATGGCCACCGTCGTGTTTTCATTCTTCTTCCTTTGAGACTATTTTGAATGCTGCCGTTTATACTCCGGCAGAATTGTGCAAGGTATTTATAAATGCGATCCGTTAGTGGAGATATTGCTCTCTCTGCCCTTCTCGCGCTCGCTCTCTATCTCTATCCATCTCCCTGCCGCTGTTTACAGTAATCGGCCCAGGCTGCACCACTCACCATTTGCAGTTACCTTGGCAACGGCTTAGTGGACTACACGGATAGCGGATGAGACGCGGGAGCAAACAGCGGCGTGCTACGTGATGAGGGATGAGATGAGCTGGATCTGCTATTCACCTGCCCCTGCAGAGACACACGTACACACACACACACACACACACACACACACTGTTACATATGCAGAGGTACAGCTCGTCTCCCCTGAGCCAAGCCCAG
>JAOUQY010000001.1:32102023-32112276 GCA_028566355.1 Doras micropoeus | reverse complement strand
GAAAGAAAGAAAGAAAGAAAGAAAGAAAGAAAGAAAGAAAGAAGTGGCTCAAATAAATGTAATACAGCAGCACCACTGTCTTACATAATGGCCAGGATAAAATGTAGACTGAAGATAAATGCATGCATGAATGGATGAATGGATGAATGGATGAATGGATGAATGAATGAATGTAGTGCTTCTAAAATTTATTTTTTAAATTTTCATATTTAAAAATATGAATGTGTCATACTAATTCTCTTATCTCAGTAGTAGTAGCAGTTCCTGTAATATGCAAGCTGTGTTAAATTACTTTGTCTAAATAATACAACCATCACCGTGTATCTTTTCGCAAAAAAAAAAAAGGTTTAAAAATAAAAATAAAATCAGTGTGATATTTGAAAGCAATGCAGCCAAACAGACAGAATAAACAGACCTTGGATATCTGCGTAGGCTTCAAAAATTCTCATCACAGCTGAGACACTTGACATTTCAGACTGCAGTGACAGACAAAGTGCATGTCAGCTCTCTTTGTGTATTCAAGACCACATACTAACATAGTGAGCAAGATCTCAGGGAATGGAATCAAAAAATATATGAGTCACCAAGAATTTAGGTGAAAGGAAGGTGGCAAAGTAGGAGCGTGTGTGTACATAGAAATGAGGGCTCTATGACACGCCTCAGTTTAATCACCAATCCCAGCATGCACTGCTCTCCCATAGATGTTTGCAAAAGACGCAAAGGGGTCACCTTGCGAAGGGGCCGGTCTGACGTTTCTGTCATAGACGGTTATGAAGAAGGAACATGCACAGGAAGTGCATGTGGAGAAATTATAAATAAACTGAACAGATAAAATCATACTTTTTTGGGGGATGTGTATTAGTCTGTGCTATATGGGAATAGCAGTTAGACAAATAGGGTTATATATAGTATAGAAGAAGCTAAAAGCTGCTTTACTGAGTTTTATCTCTGTATTAATTTAATAAGATCTGAAATCTGGGTTTATTGGTTTATTGGTTATTTTAATGCCCAAAATAGCTTCCTGTTTCCTGTCTATCATAGTGGAGCTTTGTCCATATAGTGATTAATGGCTGATTTGACAACATTTAAACCTGCCTTGTTACATAAACTGCAGCATTTTTTTAATCCATAGAGTTTACATATCATACATCCATCTACTTGTTGCACAGTACTGTGAAAAAGCACATCTGCTCAATCATAAGCTGTAAATCCTTTCAAAACACACAAAGATACGCACTAATATGCACTCTCTTAACGCGATACAATCATATTTGGATACTTTTAGTGGCAGAAAGTACTTTGAAATTGTGATATTAAGTCAAAAAGTGGAAAAAAGAATAACAAATGATATCCATCTGACGGAGGAGTCAACAAGAGGGAAGCAAGAGGGTTTGGATACACTGCCTTTAGCATTTAACTCATAGTTTCCACACCTTTAGATTATGTCTAAAAGCATTGACAGGCAATGGGAGAAGCTATATAGAATCTCCTGAGATCTTTTTTTTTTCCAGTTGCAGTGAGAGTCTTTGACTGGAAGTTGAAGGTCAAAGGACACACATCCTTTTTGAGTTCTAATCTATGGTTATGAACTTAAACCACAGTTAAGTCATTTAGTAAATCCCCATGCTGTTTTGAATCCAACTGGGGGTTACACATGTCTGTACACTGCAGATGTTGCGACGCCAAAACCTAAATAACTGCAAAGGAAGTAGAAAGTAATACTTTGGTGCATCTGGAATAAAACAGTTGAAGTAAACTCCTTTAAGAAACAAGATTTTAAAAAAAGGCTTCTAATGTGGTAGAGATTGCAGCAGTTACTCCTACTGTTGCCATGCAAGTGATATTAAAATAATATCCACATTTTGCAGGTAACTCATCTCTGTCCGCCTCCACGCTAGTGACGGTGCATATTCTGGATGTGAATGATAACAGCCCTGTTCTGGTGGGTGACTACTCCTGGAAGTACCTTTGCACTCCTCACTGGGAGGACCAGGCGCTGGTTCTGGCGTCTCGGGACAGCGATGGGCCACAGCATGGTGGCCGGCTCAATTTCTCGCTCAGCAGCGATCCCACAGTGCGACGCAACTGGAAACTTACACCCATCAATGGTATGTTAGCTTTTAGTAATGTAATAAAAACAATATGGTGTAGCAAAGCCAGAAACATGAAGCAGTAATATCTACTACAGAACAACTACAGACAGAAGAAAGACAGAACCTAAAGACACTATTTTCTTGGTCAGTATAGCCAGTGCTGATCTGATTTCAAACCCTGATCTGGTTGCCTCAGTAGTTCACTTTGTTTTGAACTTGGTTTTTGAATATGTGTGAAAGTAATCAAACAAAGGAAGTGCTGAGCATCATGAAGCTCCCTGTTAAATTTGTATTAGGTCCATTAATTACAGTGCTTCCATGCTAAGCAGTTTGAATTGTGATTTGACTTGAGTCACTGTGCTCACTGTGCTCAGTGCTAATAAGATAATGACTTTCATTGAGTAGTAACTCCTTACTCACTGCATTTGATGCTAATGTTCCTGTTAAATCATTACTCATTGTGGTCAGTGCTAATATTTGTCACCTTCTAATACACTCTGACAGCTACTAATCTATTTGTTATGTTCTTATTCACTGTGCGCAGTGCTGCTATGCTTCTTACTTCCTAACAGACTCAGATTAGTGATAATGTGCTCATAACCTCCATACTGACTGTGATCAGAGCTAATGATCTTGTTAACTCCAGCTATTGTTCTCACAGAAATAAACATATTCCCATGAAACTTGTTTGCCTTCTATATAAGCTGATATTCAACAATAATATACTGTAGAAAACGCTGTAACTAGATCAGAGATGCACGTTTTTTTCTGTGAGACTGGGTTGCCTTGGACACAATGGCAGATTCAAATGCACTTGTTATCTGGAAGACAGACTTTCAGGTATTGATAAGAAAGTCTGCTACCTTTCATTACTATTTTCAGAGGAAAAGGGAAATTCACTTACATTGTAGCCACAGATGATTTTATTGCGGTTTACTAGGCTAGAGAGCTTTTTGAGGAAAAGCTATGCATCTAAAACACCTGATGCAGTCAGTGGACATACACTTTTCTTTTTTTTTTTTAATCAGTGAGATTATTACCATTCTCGTCACTGAAGTCAAGGCTTTTGTAGTGCTGTGCGGTTATGCAGTGGCCTCGCCACACCGCCTTTATTCTGGCTCAGCCGTTATTGAGAATAAATGACAGCATTTCAGGCGAATGCAAAAGAAAAAAAAAAAGATAAAAACACGTCAATGCACTCAAACACAAAGGCAGTCCCAGCTGCTGACGTCAGGCCAGGTTAAAAATGGCTAGTCAGAAAATAACATTTCAGTGGCAGTGCGCCAATCCAGTAAGTGAAAGACGTCATCTGAATTAGCTATATTATAGAGACCTGCTGATTCATGCGGTGTGTGAGGAACAGGGTGATCTGAAAGGATGGAAGACAGACATCTCAAGGAAATTGTCTTCCTGACCTGAATATGTCAGAGCTGATAGTAATAAGTGCAATAGCTCTGTTCCTCTGCTTGTAACCTTCACTAATGTGACAAACAGATTCCAGTGAACATGTTGACTTGGCTGAGATGATTGCATCGATTCTCTGACTCAGGTGGTTGTGTCTCTGTTCCCTCGTACTTGCTTTCTGCTTTATCTTTGCGAGCTGTTAATAGATAGATGTTAAAAGGTATCCTAACAGCTGGGGCCTCACTAACTGAAAGGCTAAATGTGTTTTCAGCATTACTGCTCACCTAATTACACACACAGGCAACCTGTAGCATGGCTCCCTTTTTATTCGCTTTTCTTTGTCATGGCTGTGATATAATCCTGCATCCTCAGGTGTGCCCCTTGAGTGTGTGCCCCTTGAGGACTTTATGTCCTCTGCACACACATGCTGCAGGTCTTATGGAGTAGCACAGAAATCCTCCCATCATGGGCAAAGTGTACATATACAAAGTACAAAGAGTACATTATCATGTTGTACTATCTGTATCTTGTATCATGACAAATCATAACAAAAAACAATGATACATGGGTTATAGTGATGATACCACAGCTATCTGTTGTCTGGAGCCAAAACTGGTTTTGCTCTCTGGGTAGGAGGGATGGCATTTTCTCTCTCCACTATTAGTCACAGTGACCCTAGACAGTCATGGTCATCTGTGAGATCATGTGCTTTCCCCCAACTGTGGACTGGTACTTTCCCCCAACTGTGTTATACCACTCTGTAATGCAGCATTAGCAGCAGTTTGAAAAGATACCCTTGGGAATTGGCAGGTGACCAAATTGTGGAGGGAAAAAAAGGGCGGCAGGGGGATTCAACAGAATTAAACATACCATGAATATTTTGTAGCGGTCCAGCTTTACTATTCTTGTTATTACACTAACCCCTGAATCTTACTATATACAGTAAATGTATAGCAATTCAAGTATCTGTGTGTAAGAATAAAAGATGAAAGTACAAGGATATTGTCGCTGATAAGAGACTTATAGCTTTATGACCTCAGTATTGGCAGAAGTTTTAACATGATTTTCTAACCCTTTGATAGAACAGACATAGAAAAGTCACTCTTCTTTTTTTAAAAGATATCACATGTAGCACAGCAGAATCTACCACACTTTCTAACTGTTTATAGTTACATGTCTTACAGACATTCCGTTAGAATGTCCGCAAGACAAGTTAGCTCCTGTTGTCACTGACATTATATCGGCTATAAACACTCATTCAATCAGCAGCCTTTCTTTTCTTCGCTCTCTTAAATGTAATAAGGCAATATATTGTAGCAAGTAAACAGTATATAGATGCTAATAAATAGAGATGGATAGCAGAGATAGGGATTCAGGTTTGCGATTTAAGAATTGAGACTTGACTTGAGAGTCAAATTGGACTTGAGATTTGGGACTTTATTTGATTTTTTTTTTGCACAGGAACATTAAGGAATGTATGACAAGCTGAATGTTATTCTGTCCATTATTATCGTGTATAACTTTATGCACGTGCATGGTCACAGATGACCTGAGACTTCACTTGGACTTGTAAAAATGACGCGAGAGCATCTCTGATAGATAGATAGACAGACAGACGGACAGACAGACAGATCGACAGACATACAGATAGATAGATAGATAGTGTAGTATCTGCTCTTCAGTGTAGACAGACAGACAGACAGACAGACAGACAGATCGACAGACATACAGATAGATAGATAGATAGATAGTGTAGTATCTGCTCTTCAGTGTAGACAGACAGACAGACAGACAGACAGATCGACAGACATACAGATAGATAGATAGATAGATAGATAGACAGACAGACAGACAGACAGACAGACAGACAGAAGGACGGACAGACAGACAGACATACAGACATACAGACAGATAGATAGATAGATAGATAGATAGATAGATAGATAGATAGATAAATAGATAGACAGACAGATAGACAGACAGACAGACAGACATACGGACAGACAGACAGACAGACAGACATATAGACATACAGACAGATAGATAGATAGATAGATAGATAGATAGATAGATAGATAGATAGACAGATAGATAGTTAGATAGATAAATATTATGTGGATTTATTAGTTATGCATATTATTGCCTCAGAACCTTTTTCATATTTCTTGCACTGCAGATTTATGGAGTGTTTTAAATGGCTGCTGCGTTGCTTAGTAACAAGTAAGAAAGCGACCATTATTCCAAACTAGAATGAATCAGTTGGGCTTTCAAGGCCACAGACTGAAACTGGAATTCAGTAACAGCCATCATCCCTGCAGGCCTTTAATACACAAAGTCCCTTTCAAAGTGCAGAGAGTGTGTAGCATACTCCTCACCTCTGACAGCACAGATACAGCAGAAGATAGGTGTGTTTTTCAGTTTGCTCCTGGCGTCATCACAGCCTCTTCAGACCCTCAAACCCAGTGGAACATTAAAGGATGTGAGTGTCAAAAGACAGTAGGGGCCTTTTAGGAGCCGTGATAAGATTTAACCAAGAGTGATAATGTGACCTCTTTAGCGGACTGGGCTTTTGCTTCAATGTCACCTAACTGAGCTCTGATTAGATACAGGACTGATATATCTGTGTTTTCCAAGCTGTAACACCACAAGCATTTGCTAACAGTATAACACGCGTCCATGACAAACACTTGGTACTGTAACTACTCAAGCACTCAGGACAGAAATGCATACAACAAAGTATCAGACGCTGCATCGGCTTTAAAATCAATTTGCTTTTTTGCTTATATGAAAAAAGTGGTTCCCGTGACACACTAAGCACACACTAACAACAACATTTCTCATTGTGTCTGTGTAGAAATATGTCATAAAGATCCTTGTTTTTGCTTACTAATAAGTCTAAAGTTGTGGTCCATTCTGAAGTAAACATTAAAGTGTATTACACCTTCTGAAGCAATAAAAACATGAAAATGCCAACAGAGAGCTTGTTTGCCACAATCCTGCTTTTACCTGATTTATTCTATTTAATTTACAATTTAATATTACATATTTCTTTAGGTTTTAACCTATACATTTATAGGCAGGTTAGCCTATTTTTCTCATTCAGCATATTAACAATGAATATTATCTTGGGCAGGAAGTTTCCATTGGTTGTTCTCTTTGACAATGACTTTGAATGAAGGGCCCTTTGAAGTTAACAGGCTTTATCAGTTAAAGGGGACAATCCCCATTTTCAACAAATTAATACAGTTCCCTGGGGTCTTAATTTGGATAACATCCAGCCTGTTCCTTTAAATGATGATGAGCCATTTGTCCCCCTCTGCCACAGGGTGTGTCTATAGGCATATTACACTGATGTGTGTATCAACTGAATTACTTACGTGGTGGAAAATAATGAATTGTCATAAGTAATTTTAAAAACTCATATTTTTAATTCCCATGACATCCCACATACTGACCCAGGATGGAAAAGCAGTCAGGCACAAAGTTTTTAGGACACAGGTTTTTGCTGATGTAGCTGGGACAATCAGAAATAATCTTTATCCACTCAGCTCTTCAGGATATTTCCCCTGCTTAACTCTTCGACATGTAATGCTGGGGCATCCATGGGGCTTAGGAGAAATACACAAACATGGCAAAAAATGTGATTCTCAAGTTGTGGGTGGAGATACTGATGCAGTAGGTGGAGATATTTAGATATAGGGTGGTATCAGTCCAATGAGCTGTCTGTGACATGGGAAATGGCAACGATTCTGAACGGAGCATTTAAGCCCACGTTTTCTGAAACAGGCAGCACGCAAAAAACTAACTGGGTTGTCATGTTTCAAAGTATGTGGGTTGGTAGGTACTCCAAGGAACAAGCCTACAAATTGCTACCATACCTAAGTGCCTTAGGATTGGTGCAGCGATAGAAAAAGTGCTTGACATCATTCTGTGCTTTTCTGAAAAGTTGAACTTTCTCCAACTTTTGGAAGCTCCTTGATGTGACAAACAAAACTCCGGTGTCAGCACTTTTTAACAGCAGTTACATTCTGCCTCGCGGCCGCTTCCCATCAAGTTTCATGTAAAATGTGTGCTGACAGTTGAGGAAAAATGCCCAGTGTGGAACCAACATAATGATTAAAATGTCATCTTTAGATTTTTTGAATTTTTGATTTATTCAGACACTTTTATTCAAAGGGACAAGTCAATTTAGCCAGTGGTGGCTCATCAGAGATAAAAGTTCATATCCCACACACACACACACACACACACACACACACACACACACACACACACACACACACAGAGAGATTCAGAGGGAGAGAGCTTTGGATGTGCTTTGTATTCAGTCTGCAAAGTGACCAAAGTTTGGCTATTACTTCCACCGTCACAGAATCTCAAATTAATCAAATTTTGCAGACACTGGTGGTTGCACCAAGTCATTACAGCATTCATGAATCTCCACTCTTTTCTCTCTACAGACACTCACACCAACCTGTCTCTGAATATCGACTATCTGACCCCTGATGTTTATACGGTGCCCTTCACCATCTCAGACAGCAGCTCTCCTCCCAGAAGCACCTTCATTAATTTGCCTGGTAAGTCAGCATGTCCAAGGTTCAGTGATAGAAAAGGGTTGTGGAGGAGGAAAAAGGGTTAATTTAATGTCAACATGACATCACGGTCACAGCTAATCCAAGGCTGTGACATTCACTGCAGGTCAGTAATCGTGTTCAATAAATCATATCAATTAAATATGCGTAGCATTATTTTAAAGATCAACCTTTTCATGTACAATACGTGTTTTTCACAGCTTATGATGACATTAGTAACAGATCTAAAACAAGGGTATTTTGCACTTACATAGAGTGTGTATTCTTCATTTTAAATCGTATTGGATTTGTATCAAAATGCAACAAATGAATCAATAATCAAGTCTGCAATGATAAATCAAATCAAAGACTACTAAATCGTAGCGTATCATGTGGAAGCCTGAAGGGTACGCCCCTACTGCAGATTGTCCTATCACAATTTTAGGTTTATACTCTACAAGTATAGCTGATTCCACTAATCAAGGCTGCCATACTGTAATTGTTAATCATCACTTGCAATTCATCAGTCATCAGTGTAATTATTAATTGTGTTAGAGCAAAGAAACAGAAAATGAAGGGGTAGTGCATCAGGACCAAGATTAAACCCCGTCTGGTTCAATCTGGTGTGTTGAACCAGTGTGTCAGGTGTTCTTAGGGCATTTTGTTCACATTATGTTCTCTGATGCACTCTGCTTGGTCACGTTCCATATAAAGTTAATATTCAGTGGTTCAGTACTCAGGCCTGATGAAGGCAACGTGAGAGGGTGTATGTCTGTGTGTGTGTGTGTGTGTGTGTGTGTGTGTGTGTGTGTGTGTGTGTGTGTAAGCATGCCCTATTCGCCATAGTCTCTCACCTCTCACATCAGTGCAATTCTGCTCTTTTATGTGTAAAAAGAACTGAACATTCACATTCTGCCTCTCCACTGCCAGTAACTGTGTGCACATGTAATGTGAGAGGAAACTGCCGAACTGCGGCAAAGCAACTTGCAGGGATGCCCACTATCCAGTCCACATTAGGAGTCCTGCTCGGAACTCTGGGGGTTATAGGTAAGAATCCAACTCTGGCCCCTTTCTCTCCACACATAATTAGGATTTTAAAGGTATAACTCCATTACTAAAAGTCTTGTTTTGTGCTATTACTATTGAAACACTCATACCAGTGCCACACACTCTACTATGTCCATGTCACTGCAGTGCTTAAAATGACCCACCAGCTGAAAAGTCTCTGGTCAGTGATAGTGTTTTTTGTATTAATCAGAAGAAGTAGAGGGCTTGCAAATTGTGCAAATGGTGTAGTATATTTAGGTTTACTTGATAAAATGGTCAATGAGTGTAAAGTATAATATAAAGTAAACAAACAGACACTAATACACTGATACCCTTCAGAGAAAAACAAGAGAGATAAACAATTTTATTTCATGAGCAATATCTAGTCTTTGATAAATAATTAAATACAAATCAATAATGAATTTAACCACAGTGTTACAACAGTGTGATTAAATTATTGTTGCACTGAAAAGAAGAACTATTATTAATAATGAAGATAGCAGACAAAATATATAAATCAAGTCAAGTTCATACTACATGGGTGAGTTTGGTGTACACTCTGTGCAATGCTATATATCTGTTTAACATAGAGATAAAGAGAAAAACCACGCTCTGTGTTGTGGGATTGTTCAGGGGTAACACTGTCTCTCTGTTAACAGGGATCATACTGATAGTCATATTTGTGAGACTGTCCTACCAGAAAACTCCACCAACTGGAAAAGCCAATCAGGAGACAACGCCTCTCCATGTCTCTCTGTAACTCATCACTCAAGTGGATCCATTGTTCAGCACACACCAATGACACACCAATTTCACTTTGCCTGATAGTAGATTTTATAGGCCATGTTTTTTTTCTTAAACTTAATCCTCATCATGAAGTACCCTTGCACTGAACATTTCATTGGCATCCTGTACTAAAACCACATATTTAACCTTATGAGTGGTTAATTAATAATCTAATGAAAAATGTGTAGTGTTGTAGTGTAGGGTGATCAAAAGACTTCCATGGACTATAGGCTTTCTACTGGTACTCTAGACTAGAGAGTGCTTCTCATATATATAAACACCTGTCATTTTAGACCACAATAATTTATTAGTATGGTGTAGGGCCTCCTTTTGTGGCCAATACAGCGTCAAT
>JAOUQY010000001.1:31660150-31673728 GCA_028566355.1 Doras micropoeus | reverse complement strand
CCTGTCTAGGGTTGTTCCTGCCTTGCGCCCTAAGCTGCCGGCTAGGCACCGGCTCTCCCGTGACCCTGAACAGGAATCAGCAGTTAAGACAATGGATCACTTTGATGATCAGCATCACCCACATCAGTTTCTGTCTCATTATGACATTACCTGAGGTAAAAGTTAAGCCTTGTCCTCAATTTTTCACTCCACTGATCTCAGTTAGCTCTGATTAATTCAGACACTTCAGTTCTGTTGGCTAAATCATCTGCTTTTATTTTTTTTATAAAAATTAGGCCATTTAGGCATTTCTAAACTTTGTCTGCTGTTGTCTGTACAGTGTGCATAAGTGCTCTCTTCTCTCTAATCTGTTTAAACGATGTGATGAAGCAGGAGCATCGTGGACATTTTTAGAACCGGTATCTGACCACAGTCTGAATTAATTCTCTTATGCAACGATCACTTGCTGGTGAAGGTTTGGGCATCTTCAGGCAGACTGACTGTTTTTTACTGCTGCATTTGTTAAACTGGCTCTGTACACAACAGGACTGCTGCAGGCAGACTCCAAATCCTATGTCATTTAGGGAAAATGTCTTTATGTTTTCTTAAAGTAGAGATGTCAAAGTATATTCCTGGCAGAAAATTTGAATTTTGGTCAAAACCCAGTTGATCATCTGCTCATCTTTGCTACAGAATCCAGCCACAGTGAATTCAACAGCATTTTGCACACACTGTATTAGTATTAGATGTAACCAGAATTGTCTGAAAGCTCCGAAAAGAACGACTCGTAATTCACATTATGTGGGAATTACGAGTTGTTATTCTCCTCTGATCGGAATGCACTATAATTGTCAGTTTGTGATGTCATTAAATATGCTATGCATCAGTAAATCAGTAGAGAATAATGCTACAATTAGAAACATTGGGCTACAGAACCTGCTAGCTAGCTAGCTTCCAATTTGCGTATGCAAATCTGTAGTTTATCGTTTACTAAGGGTGATAGCTTTAGCATCATTCTCAACATGATTAAAGATTCCTATAAGTAAAAGCTTATAGGACGTTTAGGCTGTAATATACTGTAATGATCCTGTAATGTAATTAACGCTATAGCTCTTTTACAAAGTAGTGTTTAGCTTCATAGCTAGGTGCACTTAATAATGCGCTAGCAATAGCATTTAACCTGATTTCATTTATAAATCTGGACCATCTGTAAACAGGAAATGAGCATAGGTTGTATTGTCTGACAAGATTTATTAATAAAATAGTGATAGCCTCATCACTGGGGTTATTTATAAAACAGCACTGGCAGCAGCTTTAGCGTTAGCGTTAGCATTAGCGTTAGCATTAGCATTAGCGCTGGCAGGGTTGGTGTAACTGGCAGCAGGTTGTTAACACTCTCGGTTTTAAAGCAGCCGAACAGAGAGTCACCCTTCTGCTTCCTCTACAGGGGATTCAGCATTTCGGATCTGTTCTACGCCATTGCCACATGATGCACTGCACTAGGTTGATGTCTAGACAATGAACCCTGGAGTTGGGTCTGTTTTTATAAGTATAGTCTTAGACTTATTTAGATCAGTGTAGTCTCGTGTAGTTGTTTGTACACCGTGTACAGCTTCATTTCACAGCTTCGTGGTTAAAGAAAACAACTTGTGAATAAAGACACGGCGCCTTCTACATTCTTTGAAAGCTTTTCCGGAATGATCTATGGCCCTTTGGAGAGGTCCCAACCTCACGGCTCGTTTCTGATAACGTACACCACCAAATAAAAATGACTGCTTGGTGATTTTTTTGTGTGTGTGTGTTTTTTTATTTTCACCTGTTGCACCCTGACTGGCTGCCATTTTGACCCCCGTATGTGATACGTGCTTTCTTCGTTTTTTATCAGTTTCTGCAGTAAGTGGACTTTACTGCTCTGTTTACACTAAAAATAATCGCAGCTTTGTCTCCATGTCAACAAGAAGGAAAGTGCCAAGTGTGATGCGATGAGTAGGAATAAAATAGAAAAAAAAATCTCTGCACATATGATTATTGTTCTTATAAGAGCATTTGGCTCAGTGAGACTAGTATTAGAAGGAAGGTAGGAAAGTGCACTGTAGGTGTGTGTGTGTGTGTGTTTGTGTGTGTGTGTGTGTGTGTGTGTGTGTGTGTGTGTCTTTTGTGGTGTGTTATTCCGTGGGTGGGCTCCTGAATCCAGCTGGATGGAGTGGGCTGGAGTGCTACAAAGCCATGTCTCTCTCTCTCTCTCTCTCTCTCTCTCTCTCTCTCACACACACACACCAACACAAACACACAAACCTCGCCTCCGTGTAATCCTGATTTTGGGTGTTGACTTTGTTAAAGCTTCACTTGCAGAGAGCTGAAGTCTCTCAGACTTTTCCACACAGGTGAGCGGTTCTATTTCGGGATTTCTTCACTTACTTCTTCATCTCTCCTCATTTAACTCCTCATATTTCTCCTAGCTTCATCATTCCTGATCACCTGTGCACACTTTTACTCAGATCCCTTATTTAAACGGATCTCTAAGGGGGTCCCTTGGAAAGAGATCCTATTAACAGGTGTCCGTCGACGTGTCGACGTGTGCAACAGAAGACAGAAGAGCGAGAGATCTTCTGAGTCGTCAGAACTCACGGCCGATGAAGGATCATGTAAATATTCTTTTAATCTGTTTTTTTTTTTCTTTTGAAGGAAATTTGCGCCAGAGTTTTGTTGCTTCGTGGAGCCAGCAAGGAGGTGAAGAATTACCGTGGGCAAACTCCCTTCCAGGTACATGACATACACTATGCACACACACACACACACACACACACACGCACACACACACGGTATACTGCAGCATCTTGACACATCCTGCATTGTGCATCTGTTAAATATGGATATATTTATTTCCAGAAGTGAAGTGAGCCACGCAGTATGTTTGCTGCATTAACCTATTGTCAACGCCTTTTTCTGGAGTGTGTCCATCCGCTTTTACGTCCTCTAACTGACATGTGCATGGACGGTTACGACATCCTAGAGACAAAATAAATATATACGTTTATTCTACAGTTTTTATAGTCTGTTCTCTTAACAGCTGAAAGTGATCGTCTACTGCAAAGCAGCTGTTACATAAGCAATGTGAAGAATATAGCAAACGAATAAACTGCTTTTGTATGTTTCCTGTCTTAAAGATTCCATTCAGAAGTAATATTATTTCGAGACTAACTTCAGCTTATAAGCAAACCCTGATTAGTTTTAGCATTCATTCAATTTTGTTTGAATGAAATCCCTTATAAAGAATGAATCTATTTTGTTTTGAAAAGAGTAAATTCATTAATACTTTATTATATAGTAAACAAAATCAAATTTGAATGCAATTGTTATACAATGGTTAATAAATAAGTATTCATTAAGTATTCATGACCCAATGAGTAATAAATGTATTATTATTATTATTATTATTATTATTATTATTATTATTATTATTATTATTTATTTATTTATTTATTTATTTACCTATTTATTTATTTATTTATTTATCTATTTTTTTTATTTTTTATTTTTATGTCATTCATAGCATATAACAACTACAATAATGGCAACAAAAATAATATATAATAAACAACAATTATAATAAATAATTATCATTATTATTACTATTTATTTTATTTTATTTTTTTATTTTTTTTTTATTTCTTATTGTTGATATTGTTGTTATTGCTGCCATTATTGTAGTTATATACTATTAATTACATAATGAAACTTTTAAATAAATTAATTAATTAACTAATTAATTAATTAATTAATTAACATGCAATTTTCACCATTACTTTCTCCACCCAATGCTAAATACATTAACTTTAATAAGTGACATTTTACTACTTTATTAAATGTTGATTTAACTAAATCAGCATGAAGCCCAAAGGTTGAAGCCGAAGTTCAATTCCCTGGCCCAGGGCAGTTTGCTTGTTCTCCCCGTGTCCGCGTGGGTTTGCTCTGGGAGCTCTGGTTTCCTCCCACATTCCAAAGACATGTAAAAGAGATAATAAATTGTGAGTGTGTTTGTCTGTGTGTCTGTCCTGCGATGGACTGGCAACCCAGTAGTAGGATAAGCAGCTCAGAAAGTGAGTGAGTGAGAGAGGAGGTCAAGGTGATAATATTCTCTTTGTTTTTTAATATCAGCTCTCGTTGCTTCCTGTTGAGTGGCAGGCTTTAGATTATCAGAAGCAGGGCGTGGATTCTGACTGTCATGGCTGCGTATCGGAGTGAACACAGTGACTGGGTTTAGGATGCAAAACACTGAGAGGCATGGTGTTGAAGAACACATGAGCTCTGTTAGCCAGGCATACAGTCATTTCATAATGATGACCAGGTCTGATATCATGGTTTCTGATATGATCATGATATTGTATATAAAATTCTTTTGGAAGCAAATTCCTCAGATGAAGGAATGCAACTGACTCGTCTTTTATTCTGTGTGGAGAATTATGGAATGGCCTTCAAGAATCTTAAGAAGCAGGTTTCCATAGCAAATCATGTGACGATGAACTAGTCACTAAATAATGAAAAGTATATTCATTCTAAAAATGGTTTAGTCAGATCGAACCTGGTGACTTTTACTTGACTTCTCTATAAAAATGTATTAAGATCAAATAAGCATAGAAATGTTAATGATTCACCTGAGGACTGTTTATTCATATTTCTCTTTTGTATGTGCTGAATGAATTATTATTCATTTATTTCTTTAAAAAGAAGGATACATGAAACCAACAGATAGGACTTTAATTAAATGAGACATTTATAAGCAAATTGTAAATCCTTCTTCTTATTATTATTATTATCAACAGCAAAATAATAATAATAATAATAATAATAATAATAATAATAATAATAATAATAATAATAATTATTATTATTATTATTATTATTATTATTATTATTATTATTGAAAGATCCAGGTGTTTTTTTTTATTATTATTATTATTATTATTTATTTGTTATTAACAGCACATTTATGGTAGTGTGAGAAAATTGTGAAAAGTATTCATAGTGCTTCATAACAGTGTTATAAATGTCCATGGCTGGCATATTGGCTTCCTGAACAAGTGATTTTTATTTTATGTGAATAGAGTAGTTTCATGCTCATATTAGCAGTGAACAAAGCGATGAGAAATTCCACCCGAAGTAAATGTATAGATAATGTACTCATGTGAAAGTAGAAAATGTGAAAAAATGTGAAACAAAATGTAATTTGCAGACATAGATCACTGTGGCGTTTTGGTGTTTAAGCTTACCATATAAATACTCTAAAAGTAAATTAAAGTATAAATTAAATAAAATAATGAAATAATAAAGTACAATTATTCCAGTCATTTCCAGACCTGGCTGTTAGTGAAGACAAATTACAAATAAAAAGCCTCAAAATTGATTCATAAATAACAACTGAGCTTATTCTCTCTCTCTCTCTCTCTCTCTCTCTCTCTCTTTCTCTCTCTCTCTCTTTAAATTTCATGTAAAGACAAATCAATATATAGTATGTCATAAAACATTTTATGTAACCTCACACATTCTTGAATCTTATATACAGTACATATACAGTAGCTGCCATGGACTCCATGCCAAGTTTGACTAAAACCTTATGATCAATTTTAGATCAAATCCATAGGCGATTCATCTGTACACACGCTTCAACAGAAAAGATTAGCCATGAGGGAAATCTGACTTTTTGTACGAAGCAGTTTCATGGTCAAGATTCACACACTGGCTTTAAATAGCACTAGTGGCAAATATTAAATATTCAAGATATTGTACGTGTCGATTATTTGTTTAAAATAGTCCTAAAATCCAATCTTAAATTGAAAAAAAATCCCAGACCATGCCTCCATCACTGTAACTGACAGGCATGCAGACCACACCTCCCTTACTGTGACTGACAGCCACATAGACCACACCTCCATTACTGTGACTGACAGGCACATAGACCATGCTTCCATCACTGTGACTGATAGGCATGTAGATTGCACCTCCATCACCGTGACTGACAGGCACATACACCACGCCTCCATTACTGTACTGACAGGCACACAGACCACACCTCCATCACTGTGACTGATAGGCATGTAGATTTCACCTCCATCACTGTGACTGACAGGCATGTAGATTACACCTCCATCACTGTGACTGACTCGCACATACACCACGCCTCCATTACTGTACTGACAGGCACACAGACCACGCCTCCATTACTGTGCTGACAGGCACATAGACCACACCTCCATCACTGTGACTGACAGGCACACACACCACACCTCCATCACTGTGACTGACAGGCACATACACCACGCCTCCATTACTGTACTGACAGGCACACAGACCACGCCTCCATTACTGTACTGACAGGCACATACACCACACCTCCATCACTGTGACTGACAGGCACACACACCACACCTCCATCACTGTGACTGACAGGCACACACACCACACCTCCATCACTGTGACTGACAGGCACACACACCACACCTCCATAAACTGTGACTGACAGTCACACACACCACGCCTCCATTACTGTACTGACAGGCACATAAACCATTTCTCCATCACTGTGACTGACAGGCACATACACCATGCCTCCATCACTGTACGTGTCGATTATTTGTTTAAAATAGTACTAAAATCCAATCTTAAATTAAAAAAAAATCCCAGATTTTTTATGTTTTCAATTTTTTATTGTGAAGCCCACTGTAAATCATGCAATAGTGCTTTATGAAATAGCTACGCAATGTACACTGAAGTACCAGAAAAACTGGTATAACACTGGATCTTGGAGGGAACGTTGCACAGTCCTCACGCTGATGTTTGTTGAGGCCCCATTTGAATTCTGATGTTACTTGAGGCAGTGCTGCACGCCTATCACGTGAAACGATTCTTCGCAGTCGACGCTGGCCAAGTTCACGCAGAGTCCACGCTGCTGTCATAAGGCCACACTGCTGTCATAAGTTTGAGGTTTTGCCAGAATTCCTGTAGTCACGGTACACCCTTGAAAATCCAAACTTTGCTTCTACCTCCGAAATGCTAAACTACGTTGAAAATCACAAAAAAACGTGATAACTTGCCATTCTCATGGTGGAAACAGCTCTAGAAGGTTCCATAGATGTCTATCGCTTTATATACACACTGGCGGATGCAACCAATGGCATGCATAGGTGGTGTTGCTATGTATTTTATATAGGCTCCCGTACCAGTTTTTCTGTTAAGCCAAATGACTGCTGTGTGAATAAAGTTCAGATCTAATGAAGTTGTCTATGATTGTAATAACTCTATATAACAGAACTGATCATCAGCGCGTGACTGTTTAACTCCATCTCCATAATCATTTGTAATGGAGTTTGTTATTGAAGACAATAGCACTGAAATGCCGCAAGTGTTTTACAGATTAATCAACCACGCTTTCGTGCTGAAGCAGACCAAAACATTTGCACGCATTTATTTGTACAAGCTCTGTTCATTGTGTCTGTTCCAAATGCTTTCCACAATATGACTCTGTTTGCACCTGCGTGCTTCCTGCGTCTCTCACGTGTTTGGATTGTACTGACAAGATTTTAACCGCACTCATTAACACTTGCACCCAAATGAGCCTCCAGTTAGGCTTACTGAAACAGGATTGCTGTCTAGCGCATTATTATTCAAATTAGCTTATTACATTCAACCTCCAATTTCCTGTGTTGTTCCTAGTTTACCGCTCTTTTTTTTGTAAACAACGGTTGGAACATAACGCAGCTTTCAGATCGCATTGAAGGAAGATGCTGAGTGGATAAGAGAGTTTTAAGGTAACAGAGATGTTAAGTTCCTGATGTATAATTATGCCCTGATTTTTGTCGCTCTTTTTCAAGCACGTATACTCATCGTCCACTTTATTAGGAACATCTGAATGTTCATGCAGTTATCTAATCAGCCAATCATGTGGCAACAATGCAAAACATAAAAGCATGCAGAGATGTAGGTCAATAGTTTGACCATGGCTCTGTCACTGTAACCAAGAAACACAGAAACCACACCTCCTTGACTGTGACTGACAGGCACATAGACCACACCTCCATCACTGTCACTGAAGGGCACATGGACCATGGCTCTGTCACTGTAACCAAGAAACACAGAAATCTTGACTGTGACTGACAGGCACATAGACCACACCTCCATCACTATGACTTACAGACACAAAGACCACACCTCCATCACTATGACTTACAGACACAAAGACCACACCTCCATCACTGTGACTTACAGACACAAAGACCACACCTCCATCACTATGACTTACAGACACAAAGACCACACCTCCATCACTATGATTTACAGACACAAAGACCACACCTCCATCACTGTGACTTACAGACACAAAGACCACACCTCCATCACTATGACTGACAGGCACATAGACTGTCCCTCCATCACTCTCACTGAAAGACGCATGGACCACAGCTCCTTCACTGTAACCAAGAGACACAGAGACCACACCTCCTTGACTGTTACTGAAAGGCATATAGACCATGCCTCCTTTAATCTGAATGACAGGAATGTAGACCATGCCTCCATCACTGTAACTGACAGGCATGCAGACCACACCTCCCTTGCTTTGACTGACAGCCACATAGACCACACCTCCATTACTGTGACTGACAGGCACATAGACCATGCTTCCATCACTGTGACTGATAGGCATGTAAATTGCACCTCCATCACTGTAACTGACAGGCATGTAGATTGCATCTCCATCACTGTGACTGACAGGCACATACACCACGCCTCCATTACTGTACTGACAGGCACATAGACCACGCCTCCATCACTGTGGCTGACAGGCACATAAACCATTTCTCCATCACTGTGAATGACAGGCACATAAACCATTTCTCCATCACTGTGATTGACAGGCACACACACCACGCTTCCATCACTGTGGCTGACAGGCACATAAACCATTTCTCCATCACTGTGAATGACAGGCACATAAACCGTTTCTCCATCACTGTGATTGACAGGCCCATACACCACGCCTCCATCACTAGGACTAACAGGAACATGGACCATGTCTCCTTCACTGTAATCAAAAGACACATCATCATCACATCATACCTCATTGACTGTTACTGACAGGCACATAGGCCACAGCTACTTCAATTAGACTAAAAGGCACATGGGCTACATTTCCTTTACTGTGGCTGGCAGGCATATAGACCACTGTAACCAAGAGACATGTGACTGAGCAGTCACACTTCCTTCACTGTGACTCATAGGCAAAGAGACCACAGCTCCTTCATTATATCCTACATGCACAAAGGCCAAACCTCCTTCATTATATCCTACAGGCACAGAGGCCACACCTCCTTCATTATATCCTACAGGCACAGAGGCCACACCTCCTTCATTATATCCTACAGGCACAGAGGCCACACCTCCTTGACTGAGACTGACAGGCACAGAGAAACATGAGGCACGAGAGAGACATGAATTCTGATAATATTTTTTCTCAGTGACATTTGTAACTAATAAATTATAGTAATAAACAGAAGCTCTGTGTGCGTGTGCATGTGTGTGTGTGCGTGCGCGTGAGTAATCAGACTTTACAGCCTTACACTTGAATAAATATGTACATAATTAAACATTCCAGCTCATAGTTTATATAATATGTTCATTCCTCTCAATTCATTCCTGTCTCGTAGATCATCAGCGCGCTTGCGAACACTTATTGAGTCTTCTTGTCTTCTTCAGTCTAAGCCAAGTTGTTCTCTGTTGCTCAGCTCTGCTGCTGCTGCTGTATAGTTTAACGCCCTGTATTATTCATCTCACGCTGCTAAAATTATATTTCACGCCTCAATTGCAGCTTGATTACAGCTCGTTTGAGGACAAAGCGCCAGGCATCCAAACGGATGCACTGCATTCTGCCTAGTTAAACAAGACTTCCGTGCAGCCAGAAGTAGCTGCATGCTGTGACCCCAATATCTTCATCCAAATCAGGAAATCATGTCAACATGGATGAATAATTCCCTCTTTAACCTTCTAAATGACAAAGTGTTCATATCTGTTCTACATTAGGTAACGCAAAGTATGAAAGCATAAATTATTCCTAAATACATTTATACTGAAAAGGAACCTTGACAGGCATCACAAAATAAGGACACAGACAATATACAGCTTTTAGTTACCTCGCAATCTATTTCTGGATTATTATTGGATTATGTCAGAATGAATCCCAGACCGGGAGTAGCTATTTTTAACAAGCTTTGATGTGGTATTATGTTAGCTGAATTTTAAACACAGATATACAAATATGTATATGACCCAATCCCATAGCTGAGTACTCTTTAAGAGACGGTCATGGCACTTGCTGGACTTTCCTGGGTGCCCTGAAGCCTTCTTCACAGCAATTGAACCTCTCTCCTTGAAGTTCTTTAACAAATTTAGGCACAACCATACAAGCAGCAATGTCCTTGAACGTGAAGCCCTTTTAATGCAAAGCAATGATGACTGCACGTGTTTCCTGGGAGGTGACCATGGTTAATAGAAGAAGACAACGATTTCGAGCATTTAAAGCAACCAGTCTGCTCTTCTAATTCAATCAGCATGCCGGAGGGACATGTGCTGCCTTTTCCTTGTTAACACTTTCTCCTGAGCTAACCAGAAGATCACTGAAATGATGTTAGCAGGTCATTTTGTGGCAGGGCTGAAATGCAGTGGAAATGGGGTTTTAATGGGGATTAAATGGAATGATTCAATGAAATTAACTGCAATTCATCTGATCACTCTTTATAACAATGAAATGAGTGCAAATTAATGCAGTTCATGGAAATTGCCACCATAAAAACTGAAGCAGCAAACTTTGTACCGACATGGATACACAGTATGGGTCATCAGAGGGCAGAATGGCGGTTTAGAGAGAATCATCATTTTTACATTTACGGCATTTGGCAGACACCCTTATCCAGAGTCACTTACATTTATCTCACTTATACAACTGAGCAGTTGAGGGGTAAGGGCCTTGCTCAAGGGCCCAACAGTGGCAGCTTGGTGGTGCTGTGGCTTGAACCCCCAAACTTCTATTCAGTAAACCAACACCTTAACCACTGAGCCACCCCTTGCCCCGATTATCAAATCAGATTGGTCAGAAGGTTCTGATTAATTTCCTGGTAAAAATAAATAAATAAAAATCACTTCAGGTTGCATCACATCACCTGATTGTCAATCATTTTTTCTATAGCAGCAGATGTTTTAACTCTTACTTAAATTGCTTTTCATATTATCCTATTTGTACCACCATGATGCTCCCCTCCCTTCCAGCAGAGGTCTCACTCCCCTGAGTTCTGCTGCATGAGTTCTGACCCCAGTTACCTGTTACTTCCTCATTTCCTGTTGAAAGCATACAGTGTGCTGTAGTTCACCATGAAGTCTTGCCAATTCTTGTAGGTTCTGAATCCTTGTTCATCTCTGTTGACTGTCACTCTAGCTACAGCGTCTTCTGGTCATCAAACATACTGTAGGAGCTGTAGTGTTGATTTCCCAAATATTATGGCAGATGTTCAAACCTTTACAGCATTTGGCAGACACCCTTATCCAGAGTGACTTATATTTATCTCATTCACACAACTGAGCAGTTGAGGGTTAAGGGCCTTGCTCAAGGGCCCAACAGTGGCCATTTATCAGTGGTGGGATTTGAACTCATGACCTTCTGGTCACCAGTTCAGTATCTTAACCACTGGGCTACACTACCCCCTAGCAAGGGGGTACATTACAATCATGCTGCTCTTAAACAATCAAAATTACAATTAAAATTGACGTAGTGTTTAAAATACATTACACACAAGATGCTAGTTTATAGACTCCTAATCCTCAATCAATCAATCAATCAATCAATCAATAATCCTAATGATAATGGAAGTGATGATGAACTGATCTTTATTCTTCTTTTGATTTCTAAAGGTGGCCATCATTGCAGGGAACTTTGAGCTGGCCGAATACATAAAGAACCACAAAGACGATAGCGTTGGTAAGTTACAGCTGCTTAATGAAAACTGTCACTCAGCTCATAACCCCTGCCTGGCATTTCATGCTAGAGTCTCAAGCTCATGAAATTACATTTAAAATGAAGCTCCTTCCTGTTTGAGTGATGGCACAAATTTTCCCCTAGCCACTGGCACCAGTTGAACTTAGGTCAAACAGAGTGGCAAACAGAGTAAAGACTGTTCCAAACAATACGTTTACAGTAGTGTATTTCGAGCTAGAACTGTCCAGAATTTCAAAAGGTTCCTGACTAACTAATCGTGCATACACAGACACTACACAGACCAGTTGCAATTTCATAATAATTTGCATGGCGCAAGTTGTTTGAGAAGAAACGTATTATATAGATTATAGGGGCAGGGTAATGCTTGTTTTACAAGCTTGTATGTATGAAATCCTTGATTGTTCAATTCATCTATATTGTAGCAATGCACTAATCAGAACGTGCGATGTTCATGTCTCTGGGCTGTATTCAGAATGAACAACATAGATCAGAGACTTAAGTTCAAACATAACATCACCACTTATTCTGGGAAAGTTCCTTGTATTCAGAGTTGACTTACGCACTTACTTAAGTTAATTTCCTGAGCTCCCGAGTGGCACAACGACAACGCATTCGCCCTATCATCCGGAGATCACGAGTTCGAACCCGGGTGATGCTATAGCTGCCCGTAGCCGGGAGCTCAATCTAGCCAGAGAGCAAGATTGGCCGTGCTCTCAGGGTGGGAGTGGCAGCATACGTTCTCTCCTCAAGTCAATCAGTGGCAGCAAAAATCTCCTCAAGTCAATCAGTGGTAGCAAAAATCTCCTCAAGTCAATCAGTGCGACATTGTCCAATCACGGGCGTCTGTGAGCTCATGCATACAAGAGGTGGGCGGGAGCACTTTCCTCCGAGTGTGTTACACCGCTACCGAAAGTGGCATGAGCAGCAGCTCGAAAAGAAGCGGCGGCTAGCGTCACGTGCCTCGGAGGAAGCACGCGATGGCTTCGCCCTCCCTGACTGGCAGTTCGTCGTGTGACGAACTGCCAGTGGGAATTGGAGACGAGTTTGGAGAAATATTTGGGGAAAAATCCCCCCCCCCAAAAAATTTCATTCAGATTATGGTAGTTCATGCCTTGATACGTTTGTTAGTAGATTTTTCTTTGTGTCTTTTTGACAATTATATTTTATTCAACACCCTCACCCCCCCCACCCCCCAAAAAAATACACTGAAGTACCAGAAAAACTGGTATATACTTGGTAGGTCCCCCATGGGATGTTTTTGGAGGGAACGTTGCGCAGTCCTCACGCTGAGGTTTGTTGAGACCCCAGCATTGAATTCCGATGTTACTTGAGGCAGTGTTGCACGCCTATCGCATGAAACGATTCTTTCTCATGTTCACTCACCCAGGTTCTTTAGAAGTCTAGAAGCTTCCATAGATTCCACCTTCCTGGTGGACGCAAGCAATGACACGCATAGGTGGCTTACTATATACAGGGGTTAGACACTGAAACTGAAACACCTGTCATTTTAGTGTGGGAGGTTTCATGGCTAAATTGGACCAGCCTGGTGGCCAATCTTCATT
>JAOUQY010000001.1:30992112-31009118 GCA_028566355.1 Doras micropoeus | reverse complement strand
GTAGGTTTTTAAAGGTGTAATAAGCCTGGGTTTGTTTTTAAGGGATTATTTCCAAAAATATCAACCACTAACATATTTTACATACAAGCTGATTAAAGTGACTCATCACAAATTTAATACCTAATGTACTAAGATCAAATAAAATGAAGTAAATATGCCATATTAAAAGCAATAGTCCTTTCTTAGTTCGTATGTTTGGCTGCAAATCAGTAGGCAGTTCTTATGTGAGCAGTTCCTGTAATAACTATGAGACTGCAGACAGGTGAAATGTGTCACTGAATGAGTAACGGGGTCATATATGTGCACAGAATATTCAGATAATTATAAATGAAATTTATTTTATTATAGAAATTGTTCTGAGAGACCTCTAGGGAAGACAAATACTTACATTTCGACATGAAACAAAACTGAATTATATCCAAGACACAATCTACTGTTTTAACCAAAAGTTACCAAAAGGTATTTTTTTCGTTTTGTTTGTTTGTTTTTTTTTTCTTTTTCATTTCTGATTCAGCATTCAAAGCGTTCCACATATACTTTTTTTTTCTGCCAGCAAGCTTTGGAAACGAATGAATTGGCTTCTTGTAAACTGTGTGTAGTCATGGTTGCCTTGGAACAAAACTGTTGTTACTACACGTCCACAATCATTACAAAGACGTTCAGAAGTCCTTGATATAAACCGATAATGGAACAAAAGAAGCACGGCAGAAATGTCTCGCGTGAATGTCGCTCCTTCCGCCGGATGCGAAACGACTTGGTTCGACAGTCCATCCACAGCTGTTCATTTCTTTTAAGGTCATAACATACAATTGGCCATTTACAAATACATCAAAATGACTGGAAACTGAAAAGAAATTTTTTGTTCCATTTTTTTTTAAAACGATATAACACAGGGCACTTTACACAGAGTCCGTTCTCTTTTGGCGCTTCTTCGAGTCTGTCCAGAGAACCCTAGAGAAGTGGCACTATCCCCATACAAAAGAACACAGGTCCCTTTTAGAGCTGCTTCTCTGTTGTGTAGTGAAATACTGCTGAACCGCTTCGCCTCGCAGCTGAGAGAGGCCAGGAGGTCGCGTCTGTTTCTCTGCACTCCTCAGCTCCCTTCACTGTAGCCTGGGCCAATATTGGGACATGTCAGGTTCACTGCCTGGCACTTGTACCGGTACAGACACTCCAGGCGAGATTAGACCTGCAGCACCAACAAAATAGAAGAGAAGGTAAGAAACGGTATTCAAGCATGTTCATGCCTAAGAGGTCTATATATTAAGTAAAATTGGCATCTAGATTATTTGAAAAAAAGCCTGCTAACAACCAGAACTACACAAAGCAATCTAGAAGCATCACAAAGTAAGGAATAAATCACTACAAGGTATGTTGCCATATATAAAAATAGTCATATACATTGAAGGAAACCAATATGATTATTTTCCATAACAGCACGTCATTTTTTATTGCTTTTATACTACAGACAATGCTTACTATTTTCATTAATTAAACAATGCCATGTCATTTTGATCCTTTCATGGTTACTGTTAATGTTGTGGAAAGTCCATGAAACTCTTTGCTTCCTATTATCACTTACACTATAGTAGCTATAAACAGTCCTTCCCTGATTGACGTCTTGAAGCTTGTCATGTTACCGTTACTCTATAATGAACACTCTCATGTGGAAAAAAAAACTTACAAACTGGTATTGAAAATGCAGAATGTTAAATAAACATCTCCTTAGATTATCTGAAACATCCAGTTCTATTTGAATTAGCTGTTAAGACCCTTAGGGTATATTATATAATGGGATTTTTTTAATTCAACAATTCTAAAGTAACACTGCATGGCCAAAAACAACAGTGTTTCCAGCAGTTCTTTCTACCCACAATGCATTTCTGATTCTAACCTCGTCCATTTTGAATTGTCACAAAGGAAGACTTTGTGCTAACCTGTCGAGGTTGTGCCTGAGGTGGCCATCGCTTGGCTGTTCATGTGTGCCTGCATGTGAGGGGGCGTGTAGGCATCGTAGCTCCGCCCATTCACCGAAGGACTGGTGGGCAGCATGCAGGAATAGGATGAGGTCTGGCTTGCCTGGAGGACAGAGACAGAAAAAGAGATAAACCGATGTGTCAGAAACACTTATGCCTCAATTCATCATCGGCACCTGAGATGAAATGAAAATGGAGGTTGACTAAGATTGCAATTAAGGCAGATTACTGCACTCAGATTATTAAGCCCTGGCACGGTGTTTGAGGACAGAGTACTAGGTGTTGTGTAGTAAGGGTAGACCAATCAGATTGAGACCTACTTGCATAGGCAGGTTGTTGGCCATTGTGAAGCTTGGCATTGGTGGGAGGGCGCTGTACGTGTTGGTGAGCGCCGTGTCTGACCGTCCCAGCATGGAGCCTGATGTAAAGGACACTATTTGAATAAATGGGAAAGAGCAGTTTTTAGTAACACGTCATGGTGCCCGTAATGAGTATGAGTGCGAATTCATACAACACGGTCAATACGATAAAACTCGTTTCATCTATACCTGGCGTTGTCGGCTGAGGGATCGGCTGATAGACGCTTGTGCTAAAGCTGCTACTGATAGGTATGTGACTGGAGGAGTTATTGGCTTGTCGTCTCTGATTCCGCAGCTTTTCCTCCCTCCTCCATTTTGCTCTTCTGTTTGAAAACCATACCTAGAAAGGCGATACTCATCAACCACTCTGTCCTGCAACATCATTCGATTTTAGGAGTTTTTTATGACTTAAGGCGTACCTGTATTCTAGCCTCTGGTAAGTCGATTTTCGCCGCAAGCCTCTCACGGGCAAAAACGTCCGGATAATGTGTTCTTTCAAACTCTGAAACACAACATTAACATCCTGCGTTATTATCAACAAATCAATGTATTGTATTCATTTTAAGTAATGAATAACAACATTGAAAAGCATCCTAGACTTGTTCAGCGTACCTTTCTCAAGTGCCTCTATCTGCTCTTGGGTGAAAGATGTCCGGTTCCTTTGCAGCTTCCTCTTTAACTGGAGTCGCATCTGGGCCTCGTCCGAGTCTTCCCCGTTCGAGCTGATGGAGTTTGTGTTCTCACCGCCTCCATCTGACTGCTGACAGCCTTCTACCAAAAGACAAAACCAAATCAAATAAAATCATTTGGCTAAAATCTATATTCATTAGCCTGCGTTTCATTTGACATTACACAGGTCCTAATGAAAAAAAAAACATTTTGCATGTTATATTCTCAGTAGATCTATTTACAGCTCCTCTCACCCTTTGAATGAAACATCCTAAGCACCCAGATCTTTTAGTGCTGTCAGAACACAGTGTGAAACTCCAGAGGAAGAGAAAGGGGATGTTTAATTTACAAAACATTGTCCTCTTAGAAAAAGAAGGGAAAGCTGAAAAACTTTTAAATCTTTCTCCCATTTCATTTAGCAAGTTTCTCCAATTATGGCTACATACCATATGGACATGTTGAAGGCCCATTGAGGTATAACCACCAATGCTTGAATGGAAGGGCATGCTTTCAGAGCAACACAATGCCCCAAAGGAGTTTAGAGAGTGTTAAATGCGCTCTCTGGATTGCAAACTTTCTTCGTGCTTGGAATTTTGAAGGAGGCAACAATTGAAGGAAGGCAACAAAAGGATTCTCTCGAACTACCCCCCCCCCTTCTTTCATTGTAAGCAGGAGGATTTTAGTCAACAGACCCTTTTCAGCTCGGTGTGTTAACCTTTATGCACGAGCATCATTAATCACTGTCCCTGAGGCCGCCCCGTTCAGCCTCGCATAGGATTTATGCCTTCTATAGGCAGTGGGAGAAAAAGCACTGGGGGCCCACCATGAAGGAAGCGGCTCAATGACGCAGAGTGTGTTAGCAAAAAGAAAAAAAAAGGGGGGACAGGGGAGCCGACTGTGAGTCGATATGCTTTAACCTGCTGCGCTGTTTGGAAACTAATGTAACCTTGCTGCGCTCAATTAAAAGCATTACGTTATGCAGCGATGGCCTCGGTTTGCTAAAAGGTCAGGGCTGAATTGGACACGTTAGCTGCACTGAAGCAAACCAACATTATGGCCTGTCTGATATACTTGGCATTTATACAAGAAAAAGGAATTATACACTTGAAACACTTGAAATTTTTCAAGCCCTAGTTTAGCATGTAAGAAGTGTATTAGGAATCTATACTACTCTCACAGCTCTTACTAAACTAAATATTAAACTCCAATTAAACTTATGCATGAAATGAGTTTCATTCATACATCATAACACTGAACAAGACAGATGAATTAAAAACAAATACTTAAAAAAAACAGGGGGAGTTTACTATTACATTCTTTCATACAGATTTTTTTTATTATATTTAACATTTTATATGTAGCATAATATTTCCCCATACTAAGTATATACTATAGGATCAGTAGCCTTTTTTTTTTTTTAACCATTGCTTTTTTAACCATTGCTATTTTCAGAAATGTCCGTTTGTACTTTTATTTTAAAAAAAAGTTAGTTAAAAAGACAAAAAAGATTGGAAATTGAAAACACTGTTACACATTCTTTTTTGCTCCCACTTGGGAGCCTGTGATTAATATAAAATTAATTAATTAATTAATTAATGATGAATAAAAATGAATTGGAAGCGGATAAAACCTAAAAGCTTTGATTATTATATCATTATTATATTAATAATAATTTTAAAAATGTGATCGTTATTATATCCGTTTATTATATGGTGTTCAGTGGATTTAAGCGGTGGTTGTCCGTCACGTGTGCACAAATTATTGCTGCAAACTAGCAATACTGCACTGACAAAAGCATGATAAAGATTCTATCTAAACTGTGCTTGGGTATTACGAGTAGGTGAAGCCTATTTAATAAACAAACATGCATGCTAATGTGAAAATGAGCAATTTTCGAATTTGCAGTCAATTTTAAAGCAACTACCAAAAAAAAAACAAGCATAATGTCCGGAATGGTCAAATTTACAAAATGCAAAATATTTCACCAAATATTTTGATGTTTGAGTTATTTAAAAGTTGAAATGTTTCACTGAAGGTAGCTACAGGTATTCCAAACTGACTCTTGCGCAAGTTCATAGAAAACTCAAGCTCAGATAATTAGTGAGATAGCATTAAATCTACTGTTAATAATGAGTTTGCCTGCTTAGGATACTTTTCAGATGAATCTGTTGACTTATCCAGTGATGGGTGTGACAGTTGTCAGATGGAAACCATGTTAAGTTATTAATAGATTGGAATGAGGAATAAAATTCTTTGAAAATGACCTGCAAAACCGTGGACTTGTACAGAATACATCACGTGTTGTATTACAGCGTTCACTTGGTCTGGGACATCAAGTCAAAGAGTATTCTGTAATGAATCATATTACATTTATGAGCCTATACTGATTTGATTTCAAGTGCTGGATGAGTCACAATCAAAGTCAAGCATCATACATAAGTTACGTATGTTTATCAGGATTAGTCTATAAAATATATCAAATATATTTATGTAAGAATCATTAAATCATGATGTTGTGCATTAGAAATATATTCTTCCCTAAAGTTTCTATCAAAATGCTTTACAAGCTCTTAAAGGCATGCAGCTGTGCTAATGGTTTTCCAGTACAGTGAGTCGATCATGGAGTTAATATATCTAGATATTCTGTGAAAATCATAGAGCGTCTGCGTTTATAGTGTCCGTCCTGCACCATGCCATGCTCTTAAAAGTGACATGTCTAATCGGTAAGAGGTGCCACTTTGGTGTCCAGGCCTGCAGGAACATTTTCTACAGCTGCCTCTCTCCGGCTAGACGCTCATTCATGTCACCTTTAATGAGATACAAAACGTCCTCTAATGAGCCATTACACACAGAGACAGTGCTGTTCCCATAACACATTCATGCGCGTGACGGAAAACATCCCCCTTTTGTACAGAGTATCCCACGTGTTATGTGTGTGCATGTGCTTTTTTTGACCTCGCTTGCACCGTACAGACAGGTTGAGAAGGACGAAGTGACAAAAATGCTCAAGGTTACATTTGTGTAATTTTTATGTCTTTTTTTTTTAAACAGTGCAAAACATAAAGCCTTAGTCTGATGAGCTGGAATATTGGTTATCTATCAGTGTCTTGTCTTTTTGTCAGATATTCCTTATGTTTTGCTGTGGAAATATTTATAATTAGAGGATCTATGGGCTATTTAACACAATATTACTGATAGACCTATTGTAATAATAATAATAATAATAATAATAATAATAATAATAATAATAATTGTTATTATTATTGTTGGTGGTGGTGTTGGTATTATTATTATTATTATTATTATTATTATTATTATTATTATTATATACTGTTCCTTGTTGTTGCTGGGGTTATACTCTTATTTTGTTGTACCTTCATTATGTATCTTTTACCTCCAAAAATGGATACAGTGTACCTTTAAAAAACGCATTATCATTATTAATGATCGGATGGTAATTATATTTCAGAATAAAGCTTTAGTAAAACTGTATGCACCTTAAGCATGCAAAATTAAATTACATTTTTAAAAAGTGTACCCTTGATGGTACTATTCCAGTCACAAGGAATGGTACAGTTTAGTACCCTTCCAGCCCACAGAGCCAACAACCCTTTCACATTTCTAATGTCTTGCTCACCAGCTAGTTGATTAAGAACAAGCTTGCAGTACCTTGGTTCTGCTGTCCTGGCACCGA
This sequence comes from Doras micropoeus, assembly GCA_028566355.1. Lineage (NCBI taxonomy): Eukaryota > Metazoa > Chordata > Actinopteri > Siluriformes > Doradidae > Doras > Doras micropoeus. Next base: position 31,002,420 of record JAOUQY010000001.1, on the reverse strand, counting down.
TGATCCGGGGTACCAGCCCGGCCGGGTCCCCCATGCTCCTGTCTGTCCGTTCAGCATCCTCAGCTTCTCATACATGCCATCTGCTCCCATCTGTTGCTTCTCGCTAGCCAGGTTGCGCAGCACTCGGTTTATGGACGACACCTGAAAAGACGAAAACCCCAAAGATGCGGCACATTTTAATTAAAAGTGCGCGTCCTCGAGATGGCAATATTTGTTTGGCGTTTCTGGCCTCGATATTACACACAGGGAATTGATTTTAGGCTGAATCTCAAATAGGACATACAGTGCACTACACCGAGCGTGGCATTATTTCATTACTGCGTGTAGTGCACTCAATACGGACACGCCTCAACTTTATATCAGTGTTCAAGCCACTTTGGTGATATAGAAGCCATTTCGCACGATCGAAATTTAACTAGACGTAAAATGGCCTGTAGTTTTGATGACTACACTTTCCATTGTTTTAATATGATTGTGCGCATGAAAAACTGCAAAATTCAGGATTGCTAAACAATTTTTCTGCTATTATTTTTTTAATCCAAAACATGATAGTCTAAGCTAAGCAAAATGCCAACCTCCTCTATTAGTTTAGAAGACTGTAGCCTTGTATGCTTTTATTTGATTTTGTTACTCGTTTGTCATTTTAACAGCTGCTTCGTGTGTCAGGCGTTTCCGCGCAGTTATCTCTCTCTCTCTCTCTCTATCTGTGTTTTCTCTATCCTTGATTTGTTCTCGCACTTAAATTGAACATAATGCCTCGGTGTAGGCCTAAGAGGCTACTTTGCTGACATAATGAGATCATCTATTTAATTCCCCGTAAATATAAATTGCTCATGCTAATCTATGTCTAATGAGTATTTGAGGACTTTTTGAGGTTGTTGTGTTGCATGACCCAGACCCGCTTTGGATCTAAGATCTGCATAAAAAGGCAGAAATCTAATCCTAGATCATGAACCTTAAATTCAGATTATTGGTCATTATCAGCTCTGCTTTCCTAAATATTTTTTCCTTCAGGGTTATTAAAGCGCGATGTGATCATGGTTGTAGGCAAAACAGCTCTAAAAATAGCAAAACCTGCCACGCCTTGACTTTTGGTGCATTCCTGAAGCCTGATTTACTTATTACAGGTGAAATGATTATGACAGGTATGCGCGGTTCTAGCCCACTATTCAGATAACTTGTTTTGCACTCACGCTCGGTATGTTGTCGTTCGTGCAGATGCCCTCGGAGAGCAGTCTGTCCCGGATTTCCCACGCGAAAATGGACGGGCACTCCCTCTTGAACTGGGCGATTTTGCCGACCACCTCAGGTGTGGCCACTCGCGGTTTACTTCCGCCGATCGCGCGCGGTCTAATCGAGCCTGTTTCGTAGTACCTGCCCAGGATCTTACTCACACATCCGTTGGACACCTGGACACAAAACGAGAGACACAAATCACACACATTATTTAAACAAGGCGTGAAATGTTACGTGCATGAGTCCGAACATTGATAAGCTTACGTTTTCATTGTCCAGCACTTGGACTTTTGCATCGGAATGGGTCTATAACACAAGAAATATACCTTCAGTGGTACAAAAACTCTTTATGCAGTCCTTTTTTTGTTAGAATCGGTTAATGTAGATGATATCAGGAACAATTAATTTGAATTTGCCCGGAAACAATTGCGTTTTTTTTTTTGTTTTGTTTTTTGTTTTGTTTTGTTTTTTGCAATAAACCACTGTTTGAAGTTTTGTAGAAAAATAGATACATATGAAACAACTGGGGTGTTGGTATAATTGAAAGTAACAGCAATTAGTGCATAGTGATTATTTAATAGGCTATCTGGACATTAAAGCCAATTTGCATATTTTCAGATGAGTAAAACTAAACCATGAGGCAAGACCAAAACCAAAACAACGTTAGTTATTTTGTGCTTTTTTAATTGGAGGGAGTGCAAAAAAAAGTGAGGAAACGTTTGTGCTTTGCATGTCATCGGCTCACCTGCAGAATCCGGGATATGTCGCAGGGGCGGGCGCCGCTGTGCGCGAGCTCCACGATTTTCTGTCGGGTGGAATCAGGCAGCGGTCTGCCGTTAACGAACACACCGCCGAGCTGGTTCACCCCGCTGTGACCTGGACGGAAGAAGAAACAGCATGAGAGTGCATTTTTAGCCTAGCCAAATAAAAAATAAAAAATAATAAAAAATAATAATAATATAAAAAAAATTATAATAATAATAATAATAGAAGAGATTGCATAGTGTTCTGCATCCACACGTTAAAATGCACAAATCTATGCACAAATATCCGCAATCATGCATTACAGTCTATCTTACAAGCTTTTTTTATAGTGTAGAATACTTCCCAAAAAGCAGTGCATCTTTGCCAACACAAGCTTCATCGATCACAAAAGTCGACATTATTACCGCTACTAGAATAATCGATAAATACTAGATAAAAAAATATAGTTAATCCGCCATATATTTGCGTCTGGTGTTCCTCCAGATGTGCTCTTCGTGTCAAGTTCTTCTAACGCGATCGTGTTATTATAACACCTGCACCACACATGCTTCGGAGATCTTGCGCATCTTTGAAAAAGCTTGAAGACGGATTTACGTAACGTGATTTATGACAATAATAAGTAACGAATTCGACAATAATACTCTTTAAACACCGCACAGGATTAAAGTCAGACATATTATACAGGTGGAGCCATTTAAATCGCACACCTTTACAGTCAGCCTAAAACAAGCCACTTCACGCTAGGTATATCAAACATATTGTATATAAATGTAAAAGAACAACGAAAAAGACCATCAAATGCACCAAACCTGTGCCCAAATGTGGTAAAAAACGAGTTTAGCTCCTGGTGTACACTGCTTTCCCTTTACTTCTTTGCGCTCTTCCCTTCCCCTGCGGAGCCTCCAGTTAAATTGAGTCCAAGAGCACAAGCTCCTTAGCAATAAATAAGCTCCAAATTTAGAAGAGGGGGGGAGAAACAAATATGATGAGCCTGCCTGACATTTTGTCTTTAAAATAAAGCTAAGCTAAGCTGCACGTCAAGTTTGAGCTTAATATCTGGAAATGGGCGGAATAAGTCGCTCCGGATCATGCTTGGGAAGGCTAATTGGAAAAGATCAAGCTTGGAGCACTTGTGGCAGGCGATGTCACTTTATGACAAAGCTTTGCGTTTGAACGTTGCATCGTCACGACAAAAAAAAGTAGCATGATAAAAAAAAGAAGAAGAGGGGGGAAATGCAGACGACGACCCTTTCTGCCTGCATTTTGGATATCACCCTGACTAAACTGGACTCTGCTCATTTAGCCTTCAAGGGAAGCTTCATTTTAATATAGCCAGGGGGGCAACTACGCGCGTGCACATTCACGTGGATGCGCCTTACCATTAAGTACAATAAAAGTGGTCGTACAGAATGTACATTCTACACGAACGAACCCGAGCATTTTAAGCGATTGGATTTCTACATGACTATACTGACAGTAAAATGTACATGACAGTAATAATAATCTAACACACAGACAAAACCAAAAACAAAACAAGCCCATGCATATCCAGAAATACTCTTAAGCAAGAATAAGCTATGCATTTTATATAGCATGGTCCCTGTGGAATTATTCAGCTATCTGATATAATGATCAACTTGCAAGAGAAAGATGAGGAAAGTCCATCACCGTGTCGTTTTACAGGCTTAATTCACAGGATTAGAGTAAATCAATCAACAATCTTTTGCAGAGAGGTCAGCGCGGATGAGCATATTGAAGATTTATTGGCTTTGGGATTAAGTCCCTTATGCCCCCCTCCCTTCCTACCAAAAAAAATCCCAAACCTCAGTTGACAGAGCCAGAACACAGATCGGAATATAAAATCAAAGTTTTCACTTGAAAGGTTAAATCGTCTTCATTATGAGTCCCTAGGGGCAATAATTATGCGCCTTGTAGCCTATTCTACCTCTAATCAAATTAATAGCAAGACATATGGTGTCAATTTTCTATATTACACCCAGGACTTATTTAGCATTAAAAAGCTTGGAGAGCCTCTAAACAATCCATCGCCTGTTTATCTCCACACACAACATCACAACATTAATAATAATAATAATAATAATAATAATAATAATAATAATAATAATAATAATAATGCACACTTTGTTTATTTACTTAACACAATTCCCTTTACATTCATAACCATATTTTATTACGTCATGTTTTATTATATTTTACGTTCATATAGAGTACGTCTATTTTTTTCCCCTAATTTTCTATTTAATTATTCGTCCTACTTTTCTTCGCGAATCTATCCATCTAGCATATCGTGTATAAGATACAAAAGAAATATGACAGGATCTCATTCAACACACCTTCATTACAGATGTCAGACACCTCTGGTCCAGCATTAAGAGAGAAAATATTTCCGGTTTATTATTATTATTATTATTATTCCCAAGATCTTGAGACTCATAAGCATAAGCATAATCATAATCATAATCATACAGCTGCACAATATCGCATGTGTTTTGAACAATCAAATTAATGTGGTTTGCTATGTTTTTTTTCCCCTTACACAGCTCTCACAGGGAAATTTCAGCCAAATGGAGCGTGTCAAGTGCATTCATGCTTCCTCGTAATGCATGTTTCTCAACATAGTTCTTTTTCCCTACATAATATAAGGGGATTGGCAGCGAGTGGTAACATTAATGGAGGTGATTCTTAGCAGAATACACACATATATAGGTCTATTGAGCTCTGTTATACATGTGCTGTCTTTCTCTGGCTTTGCTTTTTAAGACGTTTTCCAGCTGATTATATATATACAACGCATTTATAAACCAATAAATGTATAATAAATGTAGTACTAAAATAATGGAGTCTAATATAGACTAGTGTTTACTCTTCGATTGCATTAAATGAATTTTACGAATTCCCTGGCATGACATTTTTTTTAGCATTTAATAAACCATCAGAAAAACGTCTGTCACGTTTTTTGTTCAAATCGTCACATGCAATCACGTTCACGTCAAACATATTGGAAGGAAAATTAAGATATATAGACAGATATAAAGAGAGCGAAAAAAAAACTTCACTTACTGTTTTGCATCATGGACGCTACACCAGACTCCCACGTGGTCCGGTTATAGTATTCTATTAGTCATAAAGAAACAATAATCACGGTCAGTTTCATTTTATTTTTTTAAAGATCAGCATGCAGATTTTGCAGTGCAGTGATTTGATTGTGTGCACAAATCGTTAGGGGCATTATTGTGCAGGGTGGTGGATAATAATAAAAAAAAGTTACTGATTCGTGCAATAAAAAAAGTGAGAGCACACTACTGTCTCCATAATTTGTTTTAAATTATCCAGCGTTTAAACTTGCCTGGAAACAGTTGACTGTCCGCTTATAACAATTTATAGACTCTCATCTGCGTCACCCTAGTTAATAATTCCCTATAGGACAAAGCAAAACATTATTAGTATCACCTAGTGCACCTAGCCATTAGTATTACTTAATGCATTATAGCTGAAACTTAACGCATTGCATAATTCTTTCTTACTCCTCACATTACACCTAAAATGTCGGACTTCTGGTAAATTAGTATTTAAATAATATATATTAGTTAAAAATTACTGCGTGTGGGTGCATCTTCGCTTTTACTAATCATGTAAAAAAAATGTTGGCCAATAAAATGTTTGGTCAATATTTATGTTAGCGTTTCCCTTTTGTCAAATTTGGATCTATAACATTGTGTTTGTTCTAATGCCAATTTTTTTTCGACTTACATTTCAAGCAGTGTACTCCTTTCTAGGAGTAATGATTTTTTTTTTGTTATCATGATTCGCATCTGAACACGAAAATCCCGACAGTAAAATCCGATCACACAAAATCCTGAACAACTAAACAACCCTAAGAAACATTTTATAAAAAAGCTGAAGAGAAAGATCCTACCTCCTTTTTCCCCCCTGCACCCAGCTCAAGTAATTTCTTATTATAAGTATTTGGACGTTAATTGTGTTACTGGTGTGTGTCGTTATAGAAACTGGAGTTAAAAAAAGAGAAGATATACAACAGCGCAGTGGGGAGCTCAATTTGGCAAAAGACAATTGTATTAAAAAAGAACCCATTCAGTTTCATTTACCCAAAAGGAAAAGGGGGCCATTGAAGAAATAGGCCCGGCTTTGATTTTCTTTTTCTATCTTTTTTTTTTTTTAGCTATTTTCCTAGATGGACTGGGTGTGTGCTCGTTCACACGCGCGTGCGTGCGCGTGTGTATGTTTACACTGTGGTTTAACAAATAAATGTATAGAACCATGTCGATCATTTACGTCTTTAATAATACCACACCATTTTATAACGCCCTTTTTATATTGAATTATAAGACTCTATCAAACCTTTACATAAATATTAATCATGCATTTCCCTTAAACAACCTTAACCTTACTTTCAGTCTTACAAAAATGTGCTGTTTTTTTGTGCCCCCCCTTCCCGTGCTCTCAGTAACGTGATGCCCCTGGTTTAATGATTAGTGTTTTAATAATGGCTCATCTGCATTTTACGCTTCTTAATGTGCAACACAAAGCCTTTAGTCTTCCAACATGCCTATTCTGTGCTTGTCAGCCTTCTAATAAGTCTATATTGGCATGCAGAAATGTCAGTCAAAAAACAAGCGACGCTAACTATAGGCCTGTCCTAAACATCCAATATTAAATGAAACTTTCTACAGAACATTATTATTATTATTATTATTATTATTATTATTATTATTATTATTATTATTATTGTCCATGATTAAGCGTGAATAACGTGCTAAAATCATTTTAAAAGATTTTATCCAAACAATGACGTCCTCCTAATATATATATATATTTTTTTCTGTAATGGTGCTTTCATTTTCGTAATGGCAGTGCAGTCAGTTTCTGCTTCTGGAGCTAAACATGTCCATATATTTATGTTTTTTTAATTGTTTGATTTTTGCAATTTAATTTAAAAAGAAAAAGGTTCTCAAGTTCAAGTGATTTTTGGTGTGTGAATGCGTGTGCATGCGTCTCTCTCTCTCTCTGTCTGTATGTGTGTGTGTGTGTGTGTGCGTGTGTGTGTGTTTGAGAGAGAGATCCAAACTGACACCTTCCTCGCCGCTTCATGTCGTTTCTACATTTTCCGCCGCGAATTTACTGTTTTCTGTCATAAAATTGCGATTCGGTTAAACACAAAAAGCGACACGATTTAACTGAATGGGTAATAAAAATATAGCCCATAGAAACTCGACCATTTTCAAATATCTTGTTCAACTTAGCCCACTTGTTAAGGCAAATGAGTTTGAAACGTTTCCTTAGACGTTAGAAGTGCATCAAACCTCTCCTTCTGTCTTTCTCTGTATTAAAGGATTGTATTGTTGTTACGAAATAACACTAGTCGAAAAAGGGAAAACTTGCCAACAGTCTTGTTTTGTTTTCAAGAGTTTAATCAGCGTAAAACAGTGTTGTTTTATCGCCCAAAGTGATTTTAACGCATTTAAGTTTCCCTATGCCATCCAATGCACAAAAAAACGACAATGTTTTTACTCACCTTTTTGAGGCATTTTGTGGTTTTGTTTTGGTTTTTCCCCCTGCAGCTTGTCACTCGATTGGAGCTTCTTGCCAAATTAGCAGGCGACGTCGAAGAGAAGTGAAATATTTCTCCTATAGTTTTGTCTTTCCGTTTATAGTTTCCAAGTGACTGGTAGAAAATAGAAATCCCTGCGAGACACAGAGGAAATAGAGGGTTTGACAAAATGAAGTGGAATGAAACTCCGAAGCATCGCGTGAGCATGAAAGAAATAAATGAAGAGAGAGAGAGAAAAAGACAGACAAACAGAGAGACAGAGACAGAGAGAGAGAATGCACCTATGCTGACGGTACTCTAGTGTATGTAATGTATGTTTCTGCTCTGTGCCTCCTCTTCAGTGGCCCCATTAGCGGATCCTGACCTCTGTCATCATCTTCAAGTAAAAACAAAACAAATGAAAGGGAGGGAAGAAAAAAAAAGGAAAAACACTCATGCACACTCTCAAACACACAACTTCCTCGTGCTCTCTTGTACGTCTGAGCGGGAAACCCGGCGGAGAAGCTAGCTGCAGAAAACTCACTAATCACTCCGCTGCGCACATGCAAATAGCAAAATGCTCCCCTCTCCCGCGCGCACCAAGTACTGCTGCCATAATGCGCTGCTCGCCGTTTTTTTCACGCGCGCGCTGTCTATTGGACGACGCACGGCGGGAGCTGTTGCTATAGAAACCATAGCCATAGAGACTCCACCAAATGTGGGAAATGTGGAAACACGCTCAAGGAAAAGGTTCCTGCGAGTTCTTTTAATGGTTCTCCGAAGGGATTGTGCGCAAATAAGTGCCGTCGGAACACAAACTTTCATTAGAAACCCATCGCATTAAGTTCTAAACCCCACATAGTGAAGCGGTGAACTTGCAAAGGTAAACCATTTATGATGTTGTTTTTCGTGAAGTCAAGCTGTGATCGGCTCCCGGATTTGATCTGAGGAGGATCCGGTTTTCTCCTAAACTGTGTTTGGTTGTCAAACTGTGAAACCAGCTCGGCTTCTTTGCAGTAAAACGGTAGTCAGTGAAAGCAAAACCCAGAACCGAGATTCACATTTTGTAACGTGAGCCTGTAGGCTTTCAGGTAAAGCAGAAGTTACACACACCCGTGCTGCGTTTGATTGTTCTCACATGGCCAGTTATATCTCTACGGATTACTGAGGCGGAAAAAACAGCTACCAAAAGCACTCTGGCCTTTGATTGATATGTAGCCCATGGCGGGGTGTTCAGGCAGAATGTATTCTATCTGTCCAAATATTTAGTATTTAAACCATGTTTCATTCTTTTTTTTAACACAGTTACAAGGCCTAACCAATTTGCACTCTCAAGAAACAAAGACTGGAGGGGTTAGAGGGGTAGTGCCCATGATATGTGCCTGTCACCTGGGAATGTTCACAAAGCATACCTTCACAATAATCTAAGATACATAAACAAACCTTATGTAGATTTATAGAGCAAACACGAACATGCACATAAACCCAAACTACTGAAGGTACATAACATGATACCACCTCAGCAAGGAAAGGTAGNNNGAGCAAACACGAACATGCACATAAACCCAAACTACTGAAGGTACATAACATGATACCACCTCAGCAAGGAAAGGTAGACAATCTTTTTTTATTGTATTGCACTTTTTTGAGAATGAAAGCAAGTACATTTTTAGTGCATTATGTTAGGGATACAAACTAAATTAAAGTATCAAATTGCACATCATTTCCTTGTGCACCACCAAGGAGACCTGACATTGTCTTTTTTTTTACCTTCATTAGCTTTACATATTTTACTTCTTAAGTCATAAAAAAATAATTTAAAGGTACATGACTGAACCTTAAGGACCACTGCACTAAAGGGATACAGCACGTGCAATTTGCAAAGTTAAAACACGCACCCTGAAAAAAAATCCTGAAAAAAATAGTTTTCACGTTAGGAAATACAAAAAGACCAATGTGTTGTCAGAGGAGCGTAAATAAAAGTGCAATTAAGCCCAGTTGCATGATGAGACTGAAACACGCCACATGTTGCTGCTTGCTTTGGGGATTGAACGCCTCGGCTCGGTACACGGCAAAAGCGTGTGTTTGGTGCTGCACTCATTCAGTCGTGCTGTTTAACTCCTCTGCTGGAGTGGGGATGAGAGTCCGGGGTCGAGGGAATGTGAAATGGAGTCATGAAGAAGGAGGCAGGGTGTAAAGGGTGGGAGTAAGGGAGGGAGTAAGGGAGCACGGCGGGGTAGTTTAGAAAAGAGGACTGAACAGTGTTTGGGACACTCAGAGCCCAAAATAAAGTTGTGGTTGCATATGTAGGGTACACTCGACTCGACTTTTGACATGTGCTTGGAGAAAAAAAACGCAGGGAGCTCATCAATAAACTATGGCGAAAGTGAATGAGGGCCCTGACAAGCATCGCATTCCCCCCACTAAGGCACAAAATGAGGAGACAAACGACGCTGCCAAACAGTTTGCAAATCGCACTGAAAGGAAACGGGATAATGAGCTGCAGTGGCATCTCGGTCGGGTGGTGCTGCAACACCCCCTCCCTTTCTATATTATCAAGGTTGTGCCACTTCCCCCCTGTGTTTCTCTCTCTCTCTCTCTCTCTCTCTCTCTCTCTCTCTCTCTCTCTCTCTCTCTCTCTGTGCGTGTGTGTGTGTGTGAGTGTGTGTGTGTGTGTGTGTGCGTGTGTAAATGTTTCCGAATTTCCCTATTTATTTATTTGCTTAATTGTCTATTAA
>JAOUQY010000001.1:30860569-30873756 GCA_028566355.1 Doras micropoeus | reverse complement strand
GTCCAATTTAGCCATGAAACCTCCCACACTAAAATGACAGGTGTTTCAGTTTCATTGTCTAACCCCTGTAAGTCACTCTGGATAAGGCTGTCTGCCAAATGCCATAAATGTAAATGAATGCTTGTGTGGAGAAACAGCAAACTGTTTGGATGAGAAGTGATTCCAGCATCAACATGAGGCTGTCTGCAATATCCTTGTCCATTTGTAATACTATAGCAGTGCAATACAATGTCACACCAAGTATATCTGAAATTAATTAGATATTAAATCTGGTTTAATATCTAATCTAGATATTACGTAAAGTTACTAGAGCTCCTCAAAACCTAAAGTTAAGAACATGTTATAACAGCCTGAGTTACTGCCTGTGTGGAGTTTTACCTTATCTTCTTTCCATGTTCACACAGGCTTCCTCTGGGTTCTCCGGTTTTCTCCCACCACTCAAAAACATGCACATAAAGGCATAGAGCGGAAACGCTGTAAATCACCCCATACGTGTGAACGAGTGTGTGACTGTGTGTCCTTCAGATCTGAGGCAATTCTGCTGCCTTATGCAAAGTGCTTCTGCACAGCAAGCGCACCAGTATCGAATTAACACCTATTCCAATTGGATTATATAAACACTGTAGGTGTTAATTCAACACTGGCGTTTTTTGTCGTGTCGGAGTGGCTTCAGATCCACCGTGACCAGTGAAGGAAGTAGTTAACGAAGATGAATGAAGATCCCATGGGGGATCTACAAAGTATTAACTGGTGTACCAGTTTTTCTGGTACTTCAGTGTATATAAAGTATAACCCAATAAAACCCAAATAAGTTGTGCGTGAAAAAGCAATTTGTCTATAGGGTACAGTGTCATAATATGACTTCCAGCTATGCGTCCTGACAAAGTTTCAGTAAGGGTTTTCTCGTACTATCCCAAGCTTAACGGTTTTGCTTTATTATTCCCATCTTTGACTGGAACTTGGCCTTGCCGTGCTGTGAGATGCTCTTAAAATAACGTGCAGGTGGTAGTAGATTTGTGAAGAATGGTAGATAAGGCGAAGCCCGAGAATTGTCTGAGATCCACTGAAGTATTTAAAACACTGGCTCACCTTCAAACGTCTAAATAGAGAGAAATTCAGGCGTTTGAGCGGATGTGGGCTGCCGTCCAGCATTACTTAAACAGAGAGTCTTGGAGGTAGTGCAGGCAGAAGGGTATCAGAGTGGTACCACCAGCTGCAGATCTGTTCATTAATGCCCCGTGGTATGCACACAGTGCAAAAGCCTTGAACAGACGTCAATAAAAAACATTCAGCATTTTGCTGTAATTAAAAGGCACAAGGACGCTGGGTATTGCAGTCATCCCTCAGAAGTGTGGCTTCGCGCCATTTTATCTGGCACCGTTTCACGACAACTAAAGCAGCAGTTATCCATTACTTCTATATATAATCTATATATACTTGTGTTTTTAATGCACTGTGATAGTTTTGGACTCAGTGAAAGCTTCATACACTTGGTTCTACAAATAGCACACAATGGAACACTTAGAGAAATAGAGTCCTTGTATAATAAAAACTGAGACTTCTATATCCTAAGCACACACTATCAATCTTGGGAGATGAAATTTTTCAGTCTCCACTTGAGTTTATGAGGAGGAAAAACTTTCGAGGGCCTGGCCAGGCTCCAGGAGAGAGCAGAAATTATGTTTGGTCAGGACATTTCTTCAAAGATAGTATCTCAGTGTTCGAACGCTGCAGCATCGGTTTAGTAGGAATCAAATACCAGGCCTGTAAATCACTACAAAGTGCTTATCTCCTGCCAGATCCTGAGAGCTGAACTCCACGACTGAGCTGAGCTACATGTCAGACCTGAAAACAGCGGTGGGATCAGAATCTGGAAATAATAAATGCAGAGGACGGGTTGCTTTGATAAAAAAAGGCAAAAAAAAGGTTACAGTCTTTAAACTGAGAATATCAGCAACAAGGACAAGAGGTCACAGCAACGTGCGACGTAAGGCTCAATGTTTTTCAGAAGAATGACTCAACTGACAATACCAGCGTCAGGTGAGTGAGCTGGAAGCGTTTTCGTGGTACGCCACGCCGCGTCACTGACGTTTCAGCTGTATTCAAGGAGACATTTTGTTCCTCCACGTCATCGTGTTCTTAACACTTGACACCATCTTTAAAGCTCAGCAGTTAAAAGTGCTAATAGAGACATTTTAGTGCTGGGAAGTTTATAAAGGCCTGTCTTGCCAGATCATTTGGCAACAAAACTAACAAGAGTACAGTTACTTGAAAAGTGATGTCTCTGGCGTTGTCTGGGTTCACCGGCTGGTCAACTCACGAGGGGCTTTCCACAAGGAAGACAGAACTGGAGGATATCATTATAAACTACTTTAAAGACCTCAATCAGGAACTGTAGAAACAGCAATATGGCCACATCAGTTTACTGACCGAGAACAGGCTTTAATGGATGTGTGGTTAGCTTCATGTTGATGCAGTACTCAACAGTAACCTGTCAGTCACTTTGATTTCCAATTGAAGATTGGAAGATTTGCGGTCTTGTAAAAAAGATAAAGGCTGCTCGGCGTGTATCGCGTACCGCTGTAGAAAAAAAGCAAAAAGACCGGAAAGGCTAGATTAAGTTATACTACAGTGTATAATATCACAATATAACATTCATAGTGATAACATTTTAATGGCAATTCAGTTCCAGGCTGCTGCAGTACTTAACAGCAGCCTGTCAGTTACCCCGACTTCCAATTCGAAAAAGGTTAACTAGGATACATTATTTATATTATACTGCTAATTGCATGAAGCCCATCCCTCCAATCACATTTAATTAGTAGAAGCTAAACGATCTGCTTTGTTTTAGGTTCTACAAGTGATTAACTGTTCTAATGATATATGTGTACATCTGTTCAGATATATAAAATAACCAACACACCAGGGCCGGCTTTAAACGAGACCTCTTGGCCCTTGAAGCGTCACTATCGCTTTCTTTCAGCCAAGAAGCGTGGTGAGACAGTCAGTGAAAGCGCACTATATAAACACCACTCAGTGACTAGAAAGTGATCCATCAATGTGCACTGCCATTGTAATGCACCTAAGACTGATTAAGTCAAAGGCAGCTAAATCATCCGAATTCCTGCTGTGCCTTGGCCCGGCTTGGTCTCTAGATTAAGATGAAAAGGCCTTGTGCATTCCTTGTCTGATAATTAATGACGTAACTGTAACGGATGATTGTGCGACCACTTAATAGAGATTTACTTTTCATCTCGTCTCATCTGAATAATTCTGTTTAGCGTATGTTCTACAGTGAAAAGGTCCCTTTTTTGGTCCCTTTTCAGTGAGAGGCAAAAGTCTTTGTACTAATAATGTCTCTTTTGGATTAAGAGGAAGTTGTAAATTATCTTTAAAAGTTGATCCGAATCGCAAACCGAAATAAACCGAGTAGGAAACCTCAATCATTTTGTTATCGCTCAAGATGGAAAAATGGAACCACTGGTACCACAAAGCCAGGAATGGAACTGATTTCAATCTGATGACCTCTGACCACATTTTTCTTGCAATCTGACAGGTCATTAAAGGGTGCACTGTTGGTCGTTAATCTGGCAGTACGGGATAAATACACATCCCCGTTTAAAATCTCAGAAGTTGATTTACGCACAAAATTCCACACGCACGTCTTTATATGGCGACTATGACAACAGAACTTGGTATTTCTCCGGAAAAAAAAATCAATAAATAAAAGAGAAACCAACACCCTAGGACGCATATTAAAATTTATAATAAGGGAGATCAGCTCTTGTTATTTGAGGAAGGGGGAAAAAAAAAAAGCGACGCTCGGACCACATCAGACGATCGTGATGAGCGGCGCACGAGCCAGTGGAGCAAGAGTTTTAATGTGGCTCTGTCAGTTACACTGAAACCCTGATGGAAGGCACCTGCTCGATGGCAGCAGACACTCAGTGATGAACTCTTCAGAAAAAGTGTCCTATAAAAACAACCCTCGAGACCTAGAGTTTCACCGTCTAGCATACCGGAGACTTACTCAGACGTGGATCTTTTTGGTGTATATATTACAGAAAAGTGAGACGGCATGAGAAAATACAACAAGGAGAGGAAATTAGCACCGTCCCTATCCCATCGCGCCGTTTTGGTGTGGCTTTCCAGAATTACGAAGATATTCGTTTTCAATTAACTTGTGAAGGACGCGTTCCTATTAACCGCCCATTACCAGAGCGGTTAAAGGCAATTATTTTGGAGCGTGAACAAAAATGTGCTTTTTATAAAACGCTAGACGATAAAGATGAAAAAGTGAGAGACGGATATGGTTCAATAAAACAATTGCCATGTTCTCTTCATAACAGAGAAGCGGTTAAAGGGTAGCTGGGTCAGATTAATGGTGCGTGTCATTGGGGCCTTGTGTAGTGGCCTTAATATCTATCTCATTCCCTCTGACTAACACACACACACACACACATCACAAAACTCTCAAAAACAATGTTGATAAAGACAACAGCAAGTTTCGCTCATGAGTAATGGCTGACTAAGAGAGCTCAAACCCTGATACTCAGCTGCTTTCCAGAATTTTAGCAGCGCAAGATAAAAAAATGACATTCCTTACAAATAAACAATTACGGTACATATGGAACTAAAGATAGAAGAAGAAGATACATTTGAATAATAGATAATTAAGAAGCATAAGGTTATCTAAGCCACTTCTCTTCAGAAAATCCTCATGTCACTCTTACGGAAAAAAAAATCAAGCAACCCTATCTTTTCCCCTGTAATCGAACGGGCCACCTACTCTTCATTAGCTGACACTGAGTCAGTATCCCAGTGCATTACTTTCAAAACAGCAAGACCCTGACCATCTCTCTGACCCTGTAAAAGTTAGTAACTAAATACATTTGCTGCTTAATGGATCTCAACGTGTCATCTCGGCTCGGTGATTTAAGGAAAGCCGAGAACGGGGAGAGAGTGCGCTGAGGTGGAGGCCGGGCTCGGAGTGGAAATCAGGGGCACGGCAGTTTTACAAGATCCCCTGGAGTGCACAAGAGCTCTCCATCATCCAACTGGGGCGTCCCGCTGCGCGAGACTTACGGCCCGACACGTCGACGGGGACGTGGATAATGCGGGACAGCGCGGCGGGTTAAGACGGGGCTCTACTTTTCAGTAACAGCTGAAACGGTTCATCCTTTATGGAGCGCACTGTGCTGCTCACAGATATATAGATGTACGTGGGAGTAACGTGTACTCATGTGATCGCTCCTAACCTCTGCAGAATTAGAAACGTATGGCGCTCCCATGGTGGTCCTTGGGGAGCATAATTCAATCAAAAGCATTGTCCGATGAGCGCTGTTCGTGCGTCTAGCTGGACGGACGTGCAGAACAAAGATATGATGAATAATCGGTTACAAGTGTGAGACAGAGAGAGAGAGAGAGATAAAG
This sequence comes from Doras micropoeus, assembly GCA_028566355.1. Lineage (NCBI taxonomy): Eukaryota > Metazoa > Chordata > Actinopteri > Siluriformes > Doradidae > Doras > Doras micropoeus. The sequence goes on along the minus strand of JAOUQY010000001.1, from coordinate 30,868,323 downwards.
AGAGAGAGAGATATATATATATATATAGAGAGAGAGAGAATCAGAACCACAGGTTGGGACTAATTTAGGGCCATATAAATGATGTGGATGGTGAACTTTAAACTGTAGTGACCTTTGACAGTACTGGCCAGGCAGGGATTATCTTCTTGTCTCTCAGTGAGAGGTAAGATGAGAAGGCTAAAGCGGAGGTGATTCACAGCACAAGAGTGTCCTCCTCCATGTAGAAAGATGGAGTAGGGAGGGGTCTTTGAGCAAGAAAAAAAAACATAAGGTAGTTAACAATTGCTTAGTATCTAAAGAAATTGTTTGGGCATTTTCTATTCACACCCTGCTCTCGACTCACAACTAATTGACATATTCTGGTTAAGGATCACATACGACAATTCTCAACCAGTCAACCAGTGCTGAATGAAAATCCTTAAATCTTACCCAATGTTAACATCCTTAAAGTCTATATAAAATCTTTAATAAAGACCTCAACAGGAACCTGATCAGCATCTCTGCTAACCCAGCCCGTGCAGCCCTCTGCTCCCTTGTCGCGGCGAGCGTTAGTGAGTGTTATTCTAGTGTTAAATGAACGCTCAGGGTCCAGTGGAGCCCATAGGGGCCAGGCTAATTTGCTGTGGCAGTCAGGACATAGTGATGGAATGCGAATGTCAGCAAGCTCTTTATTTACACTCTATATAAAACCGAATAGTAATTAACACCGGGGTCCCTCCCGCGCTCAAGTGTAATTGACTGTTTCAAAGGACCGCCACTTCATATTCCAGATTGTGTATTAAAATTACGCTTTCCATATTGCCTACTCCCTTTAAGGATAAGGGTCAGCACTGCTGGCACACACACTCAAAACACATCAGATTTCTTTATGAGGACATTAACATTTTGACATATTAATAATGAGTAAGTGTATTAAGCCAGACCTGTGAGGGACCTTGTGCCATCCACATTTTCTTTCTGCAGTGTGGTTTTATTTCTTCTAAGGAGAATGATTTTGTTAAGCCCTTTAAACTGCTTTAATTTTAAAAATGAACTGCGATTTATCAAACAATAAAACAATGAAATGCATGCATCAGCTTCATATATAAAAAACAAACACACACACACACATTCATAAATCCCAAATAAACCTGAAACAACATCAAATATTACAAATATTACAATCATGCTAGATTTTAGTTTCACAGATTTTTAGGTGGACTTTAACATCTGCTCATTAACATCTGCTGATGGTTCTACAACATAAACTCTCGACTTGAACAGCAGCGGTGCCGCATGTTGTCATCTGTATCGCCCTAACACGTGTCCATATGTTCTAAACAACCTCCTTATAGAGAACATAAACTTAATAAGAGAATCATTTGCATTTGCTCATTTGGGTTAATGTGCATTAATTGATTTCTGTTACTCAAATGTTTTAATTAACCCAAGTTATAGTTGGCAGGCAGTTTGTGTTTGGCAAATTAAATGTCAGGCTGTCCTGGGAGTAATTAGTTTTAACTGGCTTTAAAACTCTAATTAGCATGTTTTATGTGGACCAGCTTACCTTGTTTATCAGTTAGGTAAAGCATAGAGCAAGGATTAAACTGTATTTGAGTTAGTCTTCCTTCTGGGCCGTGTTTCACATAAACAGACTGAGGTGTCATATATCTAACAAACGTCTGATGCATCTTTTAGTTCAGTTTGACGCATGAAAAAAAAAACAGGCATACACTATAACATCGATAACAATCCTGGTGTTAATATAATAAACCTAACGCATTTAATCTAAGGCTTTTAAAGCTCAAAATCATCTACCCTACGTCTTTTTTGTGGTCTGAGACCTTCAGACGAGAGGAACTGTTCAATCTTGGCGATCTGGGCCCTGATGTCAGACTTCTGACGCTCGTCTTTCTCAAGAGGCGTGGGCGTTTTGTCCTCACACACGATCCGAGACACTTTTCCCAAGCTGTGTCGTCTGGGAGGGGGAGTAACGGTGCAGTCCTGTCTCAGCCCATTACCCACAGAGCACGCCGCTTGGCTGCCTGGCTGAGCTGAACCAAACAAGATGGGAATTCTGGTCTCCTGTATAAAGACGCGAAAACATGTAAAAAGTATAATAGTTTTTCAGGTTAGGGTACATTTTAAATTCGTACACGTTATTTTGTGGAGCTGGTGTCCCGAGTTACTGTGTTACACCGTAGCTATATATCCTGAGTTCTACTCCTATCTCATAATGACTGCTGACATCAGCAAGCCCTGATAAAACTGGCAAACCCTTTGTAATACCAGGGATTACACCCTCTGTAGACAGTATAGCACCTGGCTCTAATAAAGTATGAGTAGTAAGAGGTAATTCAGCAGCAAATTTATAGTACAAACACAAACACTAATAATATACACTTGAATGACCTTCTAAGGTAAAACGACTGTAGTAAAAGTTCAAGCCAAGCCAGAAACTTTTTAAAAAAAGCGGCTTAAGAAAGTCATATATTTCAATCGTGTATAACCAAATATAAAAACACACGGCGTGATCTTGAAAGAAGCTGTCTTAACTTCGGAGAACAAGATACAGATGAATTTTCTAAAAATGTTAGTTACAGACAGATTAGATTTCATCAGGAGCTCTCTGGTTTGCTCCACGTAGCCTCTCAGCTTCCTTTCAGGCTTGCTACTGATTTATAAGCTATGACTTTTCCCTTTTCTTTTCAATCAATCAAACGTTCTCAGTGAGAAAAATGCGACCATTTTACCAAGCTAAAAGATTTTTTTTATATACACTTTATTTGCCTTGTGAGTCACCCTGGCCTTCTCCTGACTGTGAAATGCACCTTTTCAGCAGAGATTTCAGAAAACGTCTCTTTCATCGCATTCCACTCGCTGCACTGATCGGGTTTCCGGTTACGACGGATGTCTGGGACATTCGCCTTCTCGAGAGGTCCACCTAATGTGACGGGAAGTACGTTACTATTCACATCTCCATACATTAGCTATCCAAATGATTTTTAATTAAGCAACAACCTACCTACCTAGTGTGGACTTTGGAAAAACAGGGCTACACAATGATCTGAGAAGGTCCTGGAAGCCAGAGGGCGGCACAGATTTCCGCTCAGAAACGAACGCTCTTGAGGTTGCTGAGGATTTGATCGTCCGAGACGCTGACGCACTTTGTCGGTCCTTCAATCGTGTTTCTTTCAAAGCCACATCAAACTCGACAGACGATCCGTATCTTTTGCTTTCATGGCTGTAACCTGGTTCTATTCCAGTAGTTTGCTTTTCGGCATTATTTGGCTGTTCGCTCAGTGTTGTATCGGCGAACGCAGAATTTTCCTGGGAGTTTGAGATCTGGGGATCTGGAGATGCTTCTGCATTTTGCTCATTGCTCTGGGCAGATAAGTTAGAAGTACAGATATCGTCTGTTTTATTTCCATCTTGAGCCGTGATAAACAGAGTGCTTTGAGAGGATGATTTGAGAGCAGCACGGGAAATGGTATTCGACTCCGTTTCTGGGATAGATTTTGCCTTAGTGACCCCGATGTGGGTGTTTCTATCTTCCAAGGTGCCCTGTTGATCAGGACTTCCTTGTAGTTCATTAAAGGGTGTGTCAGGAATTGAGGTAGCATGAGAAGAGTTTGACTCCTGAGGAACGATTCGCTGCTGTGGACTTGAACAGGCTACAACTATCTGTCCGTAATTCGTCATACTCTTGTTATGTGCAAGTGTTGGTCCTGTATCCTGTTCCAGAAAAATGCCTGGTTCCTCTATATGAGGTTTACTATTGCTGCTCGGTGAGGCAGTTGGAGCCTTGTTTATCTCAGGTGCTGCAGTGTGAGGCTCTACTCCTTTCAAGTCAGTGTCTTGAGATGTCTCGGATGTGTGTTTATCTGGTGTCTGGCGCTCTCGTGTTTCACAGACACACAGACTCTTCTCCTCTGGCGTAACCCAGGGTTCAGACATCACTGGGTCACTGGCCACACCATAAACAGACCTGGTTTGGGGTTCTGATAGCTTAGCGAGACAGCTTTCTGTATAACTTTGCACCGCATTTGAAGGGTGACCATTATCAAACACGCCGAGCACTGGTGCGCTTTCACTGACACCGGCTTCTTGTTTGACAGCCGGTGATTTGTCTATCTGCTGATTTGTCACATGGGTTCCACTGACTCTCTCACTTGTCTCTGACTGATCTGGAGCCAAAGCATCAAGCGCCAGGGTTGTTCGATCCGTCTGTGAACGAGAATTAACCTCATCGTTTTCTCTGCCTATTGCCGCTTCTTGACACTCGGCAGTCCTTTCATCTATGCGAGGAAATTAAATTCATGCATCATTACGGATTGAAAAATAAGAAGTACAGGTAAGCTTTCTTGATAAAGATATTCTGTCAACCCAGGAACCCTAACTCCCCCCGCATCACATCATTCTGTGCAAAAATATTAGTTTTAACGGCGCCCGGCTTGGCTGGAGAACAGAAGCCTGCATTCCTCTCACCTGGAATGTCTTCATCTTCTTTGCAATGTCTCATTTGCTCACAGTTATACCGAGGACTGGCTTGACGGCTTGCTCTATCTAAATCTCTATCCTTGTCCAGATCCGTATCGCAGTTTAGGCTGGTAGGAGAATTAGTTTGGATGTCAAAGTCATCCTTTAAACCAGTCTGTATAAAATAAAACAGCCAGTCCATATTATACTTCAGATCATTCTTCTGTAGTTATTTTAATCCTAACAGCTATTATATTCGGCATAAATACATAAAAGGGTGAAGAGTCAACGTTGAAACATCAGCACTTGAAGCTGCATGAATTCTCCAAAGACTAACAATGTGTTTGATAAATAACATTCCTACCTCTAAGGTATGGTTGTGTCTCGCTTGATGCATCACACAAGAGGACAGTTGTTGGTATTTCTCATGGAGATAGTCATATGCCTTTTTAACAGCTTTCAGCTCTTCCTGATCTGCCCTCGTCTTTGCATGTAGAGCCTGCATCTATTAAACAAACCCACAAGCACACAACCCACATTATTATGCAAAAATTTTTTAATCATTTTATTATTTTTTTTGGCAGAATCTATCCTTGTCATTTGTTGTATTTGTTGTACTTTTTTTTTTACTTTAGGTGATATGACCTTCTTTTTTGTTAGACCATTCAAGTATTTTGCAGAAACACCTCTTTTTCCAAAGTGATTTTGGAATGTTTGTAGTCATCGATCAAGTGCACAAGTCCGTCCTCTTTTTCTTTACTCCTCTCTCGGACCATCTCGTGTTCTCGTTTAAGGACCTGCAATGAAATTAATCGCCCGGAAAATTTTTAATGCAATAGTAAATTTTTATGCGTTTATTCAACCTGGACCGAGGGTTCTAAACAGACAGGGGCGCTCATACAAATCAGCAGGGTTTTGTCACGTTAATAATGGTTTTAATCAATGAATAAATACGCGAATTAAACAGAGGCGCAGGGTCTCGGTAAAGCGGCAGAGTCCGTAAACGGACGGACGGACGATAAACGCGCTTACCGTCGTTGAGCCGCCAGGCGTGCTTCCTGAACGTGATCTACGATGCGCTCGGTCGTCTTTATGAGACGCCGCTGATTGTATGATCTCGTGTTCGTTTGAACATACTGTTTTGTACTAACATAACAGCGATCATTCTATTAAAAATGTACAGAATGTTTGGCTTTCAGTCGGTAATATTTAGTTTTACTTCCTGAAAGTTTTTATTTGGTTTATGAGTCTCCGTTTCATTATTTATTTCATCATAAAATGTAATGTATCATGTGAATAAGAAAACCAGCTCTCTCACACACACACACACACACACACACACACAGGGTATATGATGCAAACTGATGCTGTTATATGACAGACTAACCTGGTACTCCTCTGTGTGTATGATTAGCTGTTGCTCAGTTCGACTCACAGCCTGCGTCTGAGTCTGCAGCAGCCACTGGGTATGCTGGAGGGAGCTCATAATCTCCTGTCACACACACACACACACACACACACACACACACACACACACAAAGCCCACAAAGTGAGATGTATTACCAGCTTAAAGCCAGGATTACTGAGAAATGTTACCACTGCAATTTTTTTAGTAGTACAAAATACCAAAACCTATATCTTTCTTTGCCAGAACTTAAATGATCACTTTTGTATACCTTTGAAATATATATTGCACCTGAAAAAACATTAGGCAACCATTCCGTGCTAATAAACGCACCTGCTTCTCTGCTCTTTCTGCAGCAATTTCGGTTCTGAACTTCTTATTCAGTTCGGTCTCCTACCGACACACAGCGTCCCGACTCTTCAGTGATTCACGTTTCCTTCATTCTCGACATATATGTATATAAAAAAATATATAAAAAAAAAACATACCACAATCAGCCTTTGTTTAAGCTCCTGCATTTGTTGTTCTTTTAGTAGGTAAGAAGAAGTTTCGTCTCCGGATCTGCAAACGGACCCGATTTTGCATTTGACCAGCTCTCCGTTAAGCCTGTCCACATCCTAAAATAAAAACGTGTTAGTTATGTTGATAAATATAAAATCTGGAAACATTTACATTCAACATAGTAAGCGTGACCTTTTTCAGGGCAGCGATTGTAGATTCTTGTTTTTTGTTGATGCATGTAAGCTTCTTGTTAATCCGCATTGCCTCTTCGACTTGCAAAAACGAAAAAGAAATCACACTCTCATTTGCATTCAGTAGCATTCTTCATCTGTGTTAATGAGAAGCCTATCGATACAGACCAGACCAGACCACGCAGCCCGTACTAGAACAAACTAATGGCTGCCTTAAAAAACCATGACTGCTTTACATAAATACTGATACTGCTGTTTAGAAGGAGCAGATAATAATGTTTATTATACCATCCACTCAATATTTAAACATGACTGGAACCTTTAATATGCAGACTCTTACTATCACCAGGGCAGACGTTCATAAAATAATAACTCTAATAATCTAGGATGCGGTGTCTTGAATAAAATAACTATCGAGGAGACAGGAATGTCAGCCTGGATTTATTCTCACAAGCTGGCTGAGATCTCGTGTTTCAAAATGCAGGCCAATTAACTGAGCTTTAATCTGGGATTCGATATATAAACATTTTATCTTAATAAATTCAGACAAAAACTCAGTTTGAATCCGTTACCTGACCATCAATATTCTTGACAAAACACTATATACACGAATAGAAAATGATCCAAAATGAACTCATATCTAGCTCCAATTAAAAAAAAACACTTCAGGGGTGCACTGTTATAGCAAAACAATCAACGATGGTGCTGTGATCAGTTCATTTAAAAATAGAGTCACTATTACTACCTCAGAGCTGATTATTTTCCAATAACACCACATCGCAAAGTTTTATTCAAGGTATACAACTTTCTATTTATTAAAGCTTGACATCTCGTCTTATTTTCTTCCTTGTACTGTTATTTCCTGATATCGCATATTATAGTAGCTATAAATAAATCACTCACCAGGCACTCTTTTTGTTCCCTTCTTTCTCATAAAACCAATAAATCCACTTATATTTAGCCATAAATTCCTGTTGAATAATTTTAGGATTAAACTGTTACTATAGAAAGCTGTATAACAATATCAGAAAATATGTATAGAAATATATACACCGATCAGCCGTAACATTAAAACCACCGACGTTATCTTGTTACAAGGACATCTGTCAAGGGGTGGGATACACAGGGGTTAGACAATGAAACTGAAACACCTGTCATTTTAGTGTGGCAGGTTTCATGGCTAAATTGGACCTGTCTGG
>JAOUQY010000001.1:30778342-30796971 GCA_028566355.1 Doras micropoeus | reverse complement strand
CAGGCTGGTCCACTTTAGCCATGAAACCTCCCACACTAAAATGACAGGTGTTTCAGTTTCATTGTCTAACCCCTGTAACTTTCCCACTGCCAATTAGACTATACTGAACCCCTCCTCAGGTACTGAAAATTATACTAAACCAAACAGAAAAGAGAGACAAATGTGTTGCGGTAAATCTAACAGAGTAATATTCTACTGCAAATTTAATTTGACAAAAACTTTGCTACCACAAATTTAAACATCTTATTATAGAAAACTCAAACAAAAAAACAAACAAATATGAAAATGCTAAATTGTATGGTGACATTTTCTTTTAACTGATATAAAATCTCAGTGGATCCAGGTTTCCCTCTAGAACCCACTGGACAAATAAGCATTGAATGCAAAGGCTTCCTATATGTGTTATGGCACCTTGTTCATGTTTACTCTATGTGAATATGTGTTACTGTGTGTGATATGTTTTACTTATGTGTGAACAGTTAGGGCATACTGTTATAGAGAACTTATGAATAATTTTGAGGAAATGAGGTTTGATAATTTAACAGCCCTATATAACTAAAATGCTCCAGCATGAGGCAATATGCCATGTTTCGTTTTATCTATTAGTGGTGCAGCTTTGTAAAAACCTGGTGCTAACCCATGGAGCCAGAATAATCTAACAATAATGCACAAATTGTGAACTGGCTCTGTTATCTAGCCTGTTACTGTGTCAGAGCCATTCGGCCATTGCCATTAGGAGAGATTGGAAACGTTCAGCTTAATAAACACACAATAATTGACTGAAAAAATAAAAATAAAAACACAATTATTTGATGCCAAGATTTTCTTACTAATTATCTGATGTCAACATTAGGTTGTAGTTTTAGCCTCAATCATAAGATTACAGGCAGTGGTTATACCATTCACAGTTGTTCTACTTGTACGACAGTAAATTACCAACTATAGCGCAGCTGTACTTTCATTTGTCTATATATTCAATACATAAATCACCAATACCATGTGTTTCTATTAGAACAATTTCGGTTGGATTCAAAGTGAACACTGTAACTTTTAACAGTGCATGTTTAGTACAGAAGTAGGCCTATTTGGACATCTTCAAAAAAAAGGTTCAGCGCAGAAAGGCATAGAGCGCAAAAGGTCATTCCCCAAAGCATCCCTAAAATATATATATAGTTTCACCACCCCCCCTTTGCCTAAACACTTGCATATTTAGACTGAATGGCCCCTGTTGCTGAGATCGAGAGGTGGATGCATTCTTAGAATACTGTACTCTTTCCCTTTCAACTATCAGCCTCCTGATTTGCAGATGCATTTTCTCCATTCCCTCAGTGTTTTTGTGCTTTGTGGTATGCCTTGTTTCTAGTGCATTTTTCCTTATGTCAGCCTTTTTGACGCACTAAATAGCCAACGTTTGATATAATTTTATTATGCTTAGCCTTCTGTGAGAAAATATTGTGAGATTTTCTGTGAGATTCTCCCATTTTCTGTGTTCCCAAAAGAACCAACTTAAGACTCTCTCACTGATTGAATTTTCTTCTGTATCTTTTGTAACCCAGAGCCTCTCTCACTCCCACATTAGCACAAATACTTGCTGCTGGAGTTCACTATTCTTTCCCTCCTTTTCATGATTCCCTGTATTTAAGCATCACCCTTTGGGTATTGCTTTACTTCCTGTTTTTCTCTCTAAATTTTCCTTCTTCTTCTCTTACCTTAGAGGGGTTCGACCCAAGGCACAGGCACAAATTCTTTGTGATGAGCACTTGCTGGGAACAAAACTTAACTTAATGCAATTTGCACAACAAATATTGAATACATTTGTGGCATCAGGTAAAACATTTTACTTTATATAATTAACTATCTGACTCCAATCTATATATGACCAGCTGTAATAACTTTACCTACTTTAGCATAAAAGCATTATAATACATGCACAACTATTTAACCTCAGTTAATATACTATTTCAGTGTTTAAATGATCAGTTAATCTATAACATTCCTTTGTTTGAGGTGTTATCTACTCTAAATAGTTATTCTGTTAGCTCAGACGTTCCTGTTGACATGCAAGCTGAGGCCTGTAGCTTATCAGAGGTTGTTTGGAACCTAACTAACACATATAAATCCTAGTAACCATTTTTCTTTCTCTGTTTCTATTATTTTATTCTTCTCAATCCCTTATCCATTTATTATGCTCTTACTTGTTTTACTTAAGCTCAGACTTTTCTTATGTGACTTTAGGGCTTACCCCAAGCACCAACCAGGAAGCCCCTAGGGCCCTTAACCACAAGGAATTGTTGTTACTGATGAGTACTGTCTACTCTGAAAACAATAGGTCTCCTTTACTGCCACACAAATCCCCCCAACCACTCAAGAGACAGCATTTAAGTAAATGGTGCAACAATGTAAAAAGCAAGGTCTACTCTGCCAGCATTTATATGTATTCATATTTTTATATATCCTTATACAAATACCCACTTTATTCATCCATGGAGGAGCACCTAGCTCATTGGGCCCCACCATGGCTCATTAGTGGTTTATAGTTTTATCTCGGCTAGTTTTAATCGGCAAAGAAACAGTGGATCAGATATATAAGGTAAGCGAGGGAGTTGAAGCATACTGCTTTATTGTAGCAACCTGAGTGTTAATGCAAAATTAGCTTTGCTTTACTAATACGGATAGAATAGTGGTCCCTATTGGGACTAGATTTTGCGAATCCTTCCCAAAATGAAATCTAAATTATTACAACCCCAATTCCAATGAAGTTGGGACGTTGTGTAAAACATAAATAAAAACAGAATACAATGCAAATCCTTTTCAACCCATATTCATTTGAATACACTACAAAAACAAGATATTTAATGTTCAAATGGATAAAGTTTATTGTTTTTTGCAAATACTCTCTTTGAATTTGATGCCTGAAACACATTCCAAAACAGTTGGGACAGGGGCGTGTTTACCACTGTGTTACACCACTTTTCCTTTTAACAACACTCAAGAAGCATTTGGGAACTGAGGACACTAACTGTTGAAGCTTTGTAGGTGGAATTCTTTCCCATTCTTGCATGGTGTACAACTTCAGTTGCTCAACAGTCCAGGGTCTCCGCTGACGTATTTTTGCGCTTCATAATGCGCCACACACAGCGATCAGCAAGCGATTTTGCACAGTATGCAGCAGCTGGAGGAGATCCGTGCTGTCATGCGCCACTGGGAGGTGACCCGGCAGCATCTGGAAGTTGCCCCCACACCAGCAACCCGCATTGTCAGTGCTCTCCCAGAGCGTTATGGCGGCAAACCTGAGGGTTGTAAGGGATTTCTCCTCCAGTGTGACCTGTTTTTCATGCTCCACGGCCAGTTGACAGACCAGCAGAAAGTGGCAGTGATTGTCAGTCTACTCAGCGGCAAGGCCCTCCAGTGGGCTATGACCCTCTGGCACCACACAGGTGAGGACGCTCAATCTTATACCCGATTCATTGATCAGTTCCTCCAGGTATTTGATCACAGCACTGATGGCCGCTGTGCTGGAAACCGTCTCCTCCCTCTGTTGCAGGGTGATCGAAGGGTGACAGACTACGCACTCGAGTTCTGGATCCTTGCAGCGGAAAGTGGATGGAATGAGGCAGCACTCAAGGTCACGTTTCGGAAGGGCCTTAACGTGAGAGTTCAAAGAGAGTTAATGTGCCGAGACATGGACACAGATTTTCCTCAACGCTCTCATCACCACAGCCATAGCCCTAGACAATCTGCTACGTAACCAGCCCATCAGCACCTTACCGGAGGATCGTCCAGAGGAGCCGGAGCCCATGGTCCTGGGACCCCTTCATCTGTCGGCCCAAGAGTGACGGAGAAGAGCCACGCTCCATCTCTGTTATTACTGTGGGGAGACCGGTCACGCCATAGCCATGTGTCCTACTAGGCCTTTTCCTGCTATTCGCACCAGGGGTGCCTCTAGGAATGACACCCTGGTGCACACGGTGAGTAGCGGTGAGAATTGACGTTGCCTGTGCAGGTTCTCTGCCCAAATGTCTGTTGTTTTGTTTCTGCCCTCGTCAATTCTGGAGCGGCCGCCAGCTTCATCAAACGGGCTACTGCAGAGGCACAGGGCATCCCTGTCATGAAGACCAGCTCCTCCTTCCAGTCTGGGCAGTCAATGGTGCCCCCATTGGCGAGGTCACTCTCCAGACTGTACCAATCAAGGTAAAGATCGGCATGCTTCATGAGGAGATCTCTCTCATGCTAATAGACTCCCCCAAGCATCCAGTGATCCTCAGCATGGATTGGCTCCATCTCCACGACCCGCTTATTTCATGGAAGGAGAGCGAGATTCGTAAATGGTCTCCATATTGGTTTTCCACTGTCTAGAGTCCAGAGTTATGCCCCGTTCGCACCACTCGAGTTGAAAGCCCAGACCTGGCTATAGAGGTTCATGTTCCCCCCAGAATATAAAGACTTAGAAGAAGTGTTTAATAAACGATGGGCTGAAGGCCTCCCGTCTCATTGCCCCTTCGACTGTGCCATAGACTTATTACCAGGTTGTACTCCTCGCTGCAACAAGATCTATGCCTTGTCCCTCCCCGAACAGCACGCTATGGAGGAGTACATACAGGAGGCTCTCAAGCAGGGACACAGTCGACACTCCTCGTCGCCCACCTCAGCAGGTTTTTTCTTTGTAGACAAAAAAGCAGGTGGTCTCAGGCCCTGTATTGACTATAGAGGCCTTAACAAAGTCACAGTGCGGTATCCGTACCCCCTTCCACTTGTCCCCTCGGCCTTTGAACAGCTTCGAGGTGCCAAGATATTCACAAAATTTGACTTACGAAGTGCTTACAACCTTGTCTGCATCAGAGAAGGGGATGAGTGGATGAATACCTGGCCGTATGGACTAGCTTCAGCTCCAAGTGTTTTCCAGAACCTAGTTAATGAAGTTTTCAGGGATTTGCTCGGCAAATGTGTCATAGTCTACATTGTTGACATCCTGGTGTATTCTCATGTTCAGCAGGTCCGGGAAGTCGTCCACCGCCTCCTTGAAAATGGGCTATATGTCAAGAAGGAAAAATGTCAGTTTCACCAACTGTCGAGTTTTTGGGCTATAACATAGGACCTAACGGGGTGGCTATGAACTGTCAGAAGGTGGAGGCTATCATCCAGTGGAAGTCTCCCACAACAGTAAGGGAGCTATGGCGGTTCCTAGGTTTTGCTAATTTTTATCGATGTTTTTATCAGAAACTTCAGTACCATAGCCAAGTCACTCACAGAACTGCTCAAGGAGGCCTCCAGGACTCTGACGTGGAGCCCTGATGCTGCGCAAGCCTTCCAGTGACTTAAGAAGGTGTTCACTTCTGCCCCATCCTAAAGCAACCGGACCCAGGTCAACGCCTCTTGCGAGGACGTTTGCGCCATCCTCTCCCAAAGACATGGTCACCCAGCCAAGCTCCATCCGGGTTGCATATTTCTCTAGGAAGCTCTCCCCAGCAGAGCGAAATTATGATGTGGGAGACTTAGAGCTACTTGCCATTAAACTCGCCTTGGAGGAGTGGAGGCACTGGCTGGAGGGGGCTAAGCACCCAGTTTCGATATTCAACAACCACAGGAACTTGGAATATCTCCAAGCAGCCAAAAGGCTCAACTCATGACAAGCCAGGTGGGCGATATTCTTTTCACGATTCAATTTTGTTCTCTCCTATCGCCTAGGTTCGAAGAATGGGAAGGCTGACGCCTTATCCAGAGGATTTGAGCCTGACTCCGATGTCTCTAAGCCTGAACCCATTATCTTGGAATCACGCTTCTTGCAAACCATAGTGTGGGAGCTGGACCAGAGGATACGGGAGTTCCAGCCCACCAGGGGGAGCATCCGGTAAACTTTTTGCCCCCTCCTCTTTATGCAGCTCCCTCATCTCATGGGCTCATGTCACTCCCGGGACAGGCCACCCGGGAACAAGACAAACCACCGAGCTAATCCAGTTGAAGTACTGGTGGCCCAGCATGTCCAGGGAGGTTCAAGATTTTGTCTAGTCATGTTCAGTGTGTGCTCAAGCTAAGGGGCCTTGTACTCTGCCCGCAGGTAAACTACATCCACTGCCTATTCCAGAGAGATCCTGGTCCCACCTTGTTTGTTCCCCTTCCAGTCCTGCCCACAGCCATGGAGACGGTGGAGGCTCTGTTCCAGCACGTCTTTCATTTCTATGGCCTTCCAGAAGACATAGTAAGCAACAGAGGACCCCACTTCATCTCCAGAGTGTGGACTTCGTTCATGGAAAAATTGGGCGTAACAGTGAGTCTCACATCTGGGTTTCACCCTCAAGGTAATGGCCAAGCCGAACGTGTTAATCAGGAACTAACAAAATTTCTGAGACTGTATTGTCAGCTCCAGCCACAGGAGTGGGCAGTCTGTCAGTGCCACATCAGTCTGTGCCAAGATTATCTTTGCCTAAGTTTTCTCAAAGCTAAGTATATTGTCTCTTTTGCATCTTGACTTATGTTCCCATTTTTGCCCTGCATGCACCATTGTGATTTCTATCTCTTTTTTGTTTCTAGTTCCCCATGACAGAGCATGGTGTTCTCCTGCCCTCGCCCTGTCACGTTTGAATAACTTCTGAGCTTTGGACTGCATTTTTGTGTTCCAGTTTCTCCCTGTTCCCCTTTTAGTAACCACGCTCTGTGCCTTTGCTTTTGTTTTGAACTGAGCTCATGGACTCTAGTGTGTTTTGTTTATGGACTATTTTTGATCCAACTTTGATTCGTGTTTTTTGAATTGTGTTCCTGTGCACTATCCCACTGTGTTCAATAAACCTGTCTGCTCTTGACTCTGTTGAGTGTGGGATCCTTACAAATGGGGGAAACCTATTCACTATAGTCATGATACTACACTCTGCTGGAGTTATGGTTATTTTACATAAAGTTAATGGAGATATAATAGACATTGTGCCTTCCAATAACAGAAAATTGATTTTAGATAAGTAGGATAATACTTTTTTCATTATATGTAATATTTATGGCCACAACTCTCACCCTGTGAACAAATTGCTTTTTTGTGAGATAAAATCTGTGATATAAAGGCAACTGTAATGATCCCACACTAGTCGGAGTCAAGAGCAGAGCGTTTTATTTCACATAGCAACAAAGTAGCACAGATAAGCAGTTCAAATAACAAATGGGATATCAAAGTCAGTTCGGGATATAGTTCGCAAAGTCCAGGTAAACAAAACTCAAAAGGCCAGAACGTTGAGGGGACTAACCAAACACAAACAGATGAATGCTCAGAAGATCTTAAAGGTGACGGAAGCAAATGCAGGAACACTCCACGCTCTGGCAGCGGGTTTCTGAAAACCAAAACAAACGGAAACTAATGAGAGCAAGGCATAGCTTAAACTTAGGCAAAACATAAACAAGACGTGAGAACCGAAACATGAAAACGTAGCTTAGCTCGTGGTTGAAGATTCCAGGCAACGGGCATTGTGAAGTATTTGCACAAACGTTGATCCGCCCTAAGGAGTTAAAACGAGGGTCCTTTATACTCCTCAGGGCAGCTGATTGCAGAAAACAAGAGCAAATGTGCCCAATTGTGCAGTGCCGATGATGCAGTCCAGATGTTGAGTTCTCCCACAGGGCGAATCTGGCGACCTCTGGTGGCCATAGAAGTAACAGCAACTCATTAAATATCCTGATGGTATTATCATTTTGGGAGGGGAAATATTAGACAGATATCCTCCTAAATTAAATAAGTAAAATCTTACTGTGTCCCTATGTGTTGATCTTTGTGTTGATCCCACACAGGCTGGAGTCAAGAGCAGACCATTTATTGTTACATAGGTCTAGGGCAAAGTTCACAAAGTTCATGCAAAAACAAAAAGTCCAAAAGGCAAAAAGGCACAGACCATGGTCACTATGGTGGGAAGCAGGGAGCGAACTACAAACATCATCTCATATCTCTTATTCCTTAACCTGGTAAAGACACATTATTTTTAGACATCGCTCTTCTGACCACAGATTATAAAATTTTAGCTTTGGTATATGCCAACAGACTAAAGACAGGACTTAATGATATTGTTTCTGAAACACAATCTGGTTTTGAAAGGTGTCGGCATATTTGCAACAATATAAAGTTGATTTTTGATTTGCTAGATTATAGGAATTCAGTCAACTCTAAAGCTATTATTCTTTTTTGGATTTTTTAAAGCCTTTGATACGGTTGAGCACAAGTTCCTTTTGAAGTCTTTGCAATTGTTTGGTTTTGGTGATTCGTTTATTAATGTCATTAATATGTTCTACACAGGAATAAATAGCTCTGTGTTACTCATAATACATCTCAAAGATCTGACATGGGGTGGAATCAGGCAATGCTGCTCAATTTCTCAATTTTTTTTATTGATTACAGAATTTATTATCAGTAAGTGTTAAACACAAAAACAGCTTGGAAGGGACGATAACCAGGTGTCAAAAGTGTAGCATGATGCCTGCGTTCAACCATGCCTTCTACGTTTCAACTGTATCTCCGGTGTTAAACCGTGCTGAGTTTCTGCTGATGAAAATTTTTTGTTTAATCTTCTCCCTTTTAGACAAAGAGGAACTCTGTCTTTTCTTTGAAAAGCCAGGAATTTGAGGCCACCACGCCCTCTTAACACAGACCCTAAGTGCAGGATTTAAAACTTGGTCCCTAAACCATAAATACTGCATGTTGCATGGCTAAAGTGACTCTTTGTTTACAATAGATTAAGATTATGGGCCAAGCCGGCACCTAGGGCAATAAAACAAACCATCCCTTAACACCCACATGGCATAAGGAACAAAGAAATTATCAGATGAACAGGACTCACCAACTATTCTGAAACTTTGCTTTTCGATATAATGCCATCATATTTGGTATAATCCATCAAAGCTCTGGTTTATGGATATAAACCCATGATGTACAATGTATCTAAAATATCCCCTGGGGAAATATTATATTATATATATATATATAAATATAAGACACCCTTTGTTCAGTCTGAGCCATTCCTTAAACTGGTTGTTACTGTGTTAGTTATCATTCAGTATTTCTAGCAATCTTTTTTTCTTCTTCTCTTATTTCTCTCTTTTGTTTCTTTTCTATGTCTAGTTAGTAATAAAATTATACTTTTTTATTATAATCTGAATTTGAGTTTGTTTTTATTCAGCAACTGAATCCCTGATAAAACTTGAACCATGAGTTCAGATTTGAGATCGAAATGGTTGATATCAGATGGTTATTGATTAAATGTAAATTGTTTTTCCTGATTCCCCAATTTATGAATGAATCAGGTGGTGCCCCGCAATTATCTATAATGATTAAAATTTTATACAATTATAATCCTGTTAAATCTGTGGTTGGAGAAATCCAGAATTTATATAACATTATACATAACATTCCAGTTAGAGATACAGATAAGTACCTTGGTATTTTTGTAACTAAAAATCTGGCAGCCAGACAGCATTTAAATTTTTTGGTAGGCTGGAAAAATCAAAAATTATTTTTAACCTCTGGCTTGAGTTCTTTTATCTAAGGTTGAAGGACCATCTCGTTTCATATATCCTTCCTTATCTGTTTTTGTTAGGGATTCTGTGACCAAGGAAATTGATAAGCTGTTTTCCAGTTTTTTGTTTTCTAAGACACACAAACTTAAAGAATCTGTGATGTCCAACTGTAGACCAGAAGGTGGCATGGAAGTGCTAGATTTTGTTGATGTAGTGAATACTCTTAGAATTAGCTGGCTTAAGAAATGTGTAATAAATCCCAACTCAATTAGATTTTTTATTCTCAATCATATTTTCAACAAAATTGGATGGCTGTCATTTCTTCAAAAGTGTAATTATCTGCCAAATAAGCTCCCAATTTCTCTTTCTAGCTTTCATCAACAAGGTCATCTTGCCTGGAAGCTGTGCTTTGTTCATAACTTTTCACCACACAGAACACTTCTATGGAATAACTCTGACATAACTATTAAAAATAAGTTGTTATTTTATTCTAAATGGTACTACAGAAATATTAATAGTATTGTCTCTATCTTTGACAATTCTGGCAATTTGCTTTTGTATGAGCAATTTACAGTATGACTACGCATAGCTTCCCTGTAACCTTCAGAGAATATAATGCATCAGTGAATGCTATTCCTAAGGACCTTATTAGGCTTGTTAAAAGTCATTTAAGATTTGGATATAGTAGAATATCAAAATCATCACTGCTTCTGAATTGGGTAAGCATATTTGATAAAAAAATGCAATAATAAATATATCATAAATCTGCTGCATAGCAAGAACTGAATCTCTCCCAGAGGGAGAATGTCTTATATTGAAGATATTGGCTGGAGAAGGACTTGGCTTTTACCACATGAATACTGCATATCTAATACGTATATTTCAAAATATTACATAATGTCTTATTATGTCATTATGTCTGACGTTGGTTGTATGCTTGTATTGTTTTTTGCATTTCAATTAAAAAAAAAGCATAGGCATAGTTGATTGGATTAACTCGGATCAGCCGTTCTGGAAGAGCTGGGAACTGGCAGCTGGCAGTAAAACAGAGCCATCAGATGAATATTTAGTTGGTTTGTGGTTAACATTTTTTGTTAGGTGCTAGCGGCACCAAAACAGATTTTCGGTGGATATTCAGGGAAAAAACTTTTATTAGCTTTGTAAAGGTTGCTGTAAAGTAAAAATTTAATGATTGTAAGATGTACTGTTCTGGGTTACTTTCATAATGTGTAACTGAAAAAAATGTTGAGTTAGTATATATAAACTACTGACCTGATATCCCTGAATATCTGACTATGAAACTTTAGAGATACACATTTACACATTTCATACTGGCCTTGGAGTAAGATACAGCCACAAGCCTTTTCTTCTGACTGGTTTCTCAGCCATGCCCAGAATTCGGTAGAAGATTCTGATTGGACAGTAATTACATTTCATTTTGGCATGAATACTGCACTGCTGCTTTACGAAATACAGTCTGTGCTTTGCGATTTGTTTTGGCATGTTCATAGCACCGCACAGAGCAATAAAATGCAGCTGAGCTGATTGCATTTTAAGGTGCTCTGTGTTTTATTCTGACACAAATTCAGCATTTGATTCTTTAAATGGAAATCCACCAACCTTGTTTTTCTGTTAAGAGATTGAATGGCATTTAATCAATGTAATGGATCTTTTACTTTTTTGGCATGACTTCCACGTCAGTGTTTAAATGCAATATCATGTGGATTACATTTCAATGAGGTATTTATATTTGAAGTACCTCACAGTGTAAGGCAATGCAGTTGTGCCTTGATTACATTTCGAGGTGTATGGTATATTTAATTGTGACACAAATTCAGCATGCGGTTTTTCAGTAAAGAGGTCAAGCGATGTGAAAAACAAGTCTACATCCATATAGCAGCCAAGCCAGTAAAGTCACTGTCATAAACACCACAGGGTCATTGTGTCGAGTCAAGTGTCCCGCATCCACACCGACCTCCATGCATGGGCACCAGCACTTTATCTAGCAAGGTGCACGGCACCATTAGCTACCAAACCTTTTGACCTGGGACTGGTTCCTCCCAACAATTCATCTTAAATCTTAAGTCCATCCCAGCCAGCTCACAGCGCTTTAGTGATAGGCCCATGCAGCTTTGTGTCTAACCAGTTTGGCTTTTTACCAGATTGTAGACAACCAAGCACCCAGGAAATCTCAACATCCTCACCTTGCATGAGGAAAGTCTTAAGACCCCACAGACTCCAGTCCCATGTCAGCTGGCGCCACCGTGGCTGCTGCACTATGCTCCTCCAGGCACAGATAGTGTTTGCAGTCCACTATTGCACATGAATGCTGTGATAGAGCATCAGCATTGCTGTAGAGATGCCCAGAGTGATGCTGAATAGTGAACTGATAGCACTGTAGCATCTTGTCACTTGGCGCTCTGGTTCTATAAATTGTATGAGCCAAGTCAGTGATGCATAATCTGTGCAGAGCTGTAGCAGATCCCATATAGGTAGGGTCAGAACTGTCACAGTGCAGTCACCACAACTAACAGTTCTCTCTGAGTAACACAATAATTCCACTCTTGTTTACCGAAATGGCAGCTACAAAATGCTGGGACTCTTTCCTCTCCATCCAGAACCAGGGAGGGAACTGATGCCTTTGTCTTTGCCATTGATGTCTGCTATGAATGCTAACACTGGTGCACTTCACAGGCTTTCTCAACTCAGCATGAAAGCATGGTCAGCAACTTTGTCCCATTGCAACTCTGTGCCTGTCACTGTCAGCTTGTGTAGCGGGGAGGCAATCTGTGCAAAGTGGTGCACCAACCAGCGGTAGTAAGACACCAGACCCAGGAAGCTCCAGAGCTCTGCTAGGTTATGAGGGTGGGCCCTTTTCCCACTTTTTCTAGGTTAGTTTCTACACCACCTCCACTCACTACATGTCCAAGAATTCGACTCAGTGCCAAAACTGATTACACTTCCCTGGGTGCAGCTGGAGGTTTGCTGACTTATTAGCCTGAAATAGCTATGTCCTGCAGTGTATCCCAATTATCTAAATTTCGCCTGGCTGCATGTCTTTGAACTTTAGGTGGAAACTGGAGACACTCATTCAAGCAGAAATTCATGCAGACATAGGGTGAGCATGCAAATTCCGCACAGAGAGGACCCTGGCAGCCCAACCTAGGAATCAAAACCCTTCTGGCTATGAGTCTGGCTACAGCACTTCCCACTGTGTTACCATGAAACCAGTTGGTTTATTTAATTGGCTGCCTTATTTTTACTTGGCTTATTCTATTTTTATTGAATTCATGCAATTAAAAATAAAGCCAAATAATTTCACACAAATTCAAGTTGCCTATAAAATAAAATGTCCTCAATTCCTGGAATTGCATATGTCATACAGTGGATTTCCTTGAGTACAAATTTAATGCTAGGTTTTTTTTAGAACCACCAGGCACTCATGATGTGTTAAACCAACTGCAGCTAAGATACATCCTTGACCCTCCTTCTATGGTAATGCTTCCTTTTCTTGGGTCTGTCCTTCACTGTGACATTCTTGAATGACCTCAAAGCGATGCAGGCTGAGGCAAAAACACATGTGCTAAATTTGGATGGTGTTGACAGCACTACAAATTCTGACACCCTTATTTTAGAGTGTCTGTTCACTCCTTTATTTGTATGTATTGCAATTTCTATTTTAAAGTTTTTGAGTAACAAGTATCATGATGACTGAAGTAAATGTTTATTTTTACTGTTATGAAGTTTGCATAAATGTCATTCTCTAGAACTGATATGTTTTCAGTTAACAGCAACCAAACATGAGTAATTAAAGTTTATTTTCACCCTTATCTTTTTCATGGAAAAATCTGCAATAGTTATAATTTGAATATTGATATGATACATGATATAAACTCAAACCAAAGAGAGCAATGCTTGCCTTGCTGGGGAATACACTGCATGCATAGATCACAATCAAGAGCACAATCAATGTGAATGAGTGAGGGAATCATCATGATTGGTGAAATCTGGATATTTTAGTGATATGATGGAAGCAGAAATAAAAGTACCACATTTCCCAAGGATGCTTATTATATGTGTCATTTGTCTAATTATCATGAGTCATGAGTTGTAGTTTTAGGTTTGTTTGAATTCTCAAATTTTTTCTGCCTATGATTCATTGGGGATGCAACATGCATTTTAGATTAACAACATGCATTTTTTTCTCTTGGTTGGGACAAAGTTAACAGGGGTATAAGTAGATGTTATGCTGATTCAGCAGACCTACAATTACATAATTTTGATCTACAACCCCAATTCCAATGAAGTTGGGACATTATGTAAAACATAAATAAAAACAGAATACAATGATTTGCAAATCTATTATGTGAAAGTGCAAAATACGGCAAGACCCTGGACTGTTGAGCAACTGAAGTTGTACATCAAGCAAGAATGGGAAAGAATTCCACTTACAAAGCTTCAACAATTAGTGTCCTCAGTTCCCAAACGCTTGTTGAGTGTTGCTAAAAGGAAAGGTGATGTAACACAGTAGTATAAACATGCCCCTGTCCCAACTGTTTTGGAACGTGTTGCAGGCATCAAATTTAAAATGAATATTTGCAAAAAAACAATAAAGTTTATCCCTTTGAACATTAAATATCTTGTCTCTGTAGTGTATTCAATTGAATATGGGTTGAAAAGGAGTTGCAAATCATTGTATTCTGTTTTTATTTATATTTTACACATCCCAACTTCAGTGGAATTGGGGTTGTATTTGGGATAGCCTAAAGGCTGGCCTGTTAGGGTGGGACCATATCCATCCCATTTGCTTGATGCTGCTCTCACTCCTTGCATTATAGCTCATAGTCTCAGAACAGGCAAAGTTAATTGGTGAGAATCCAGAGCCATGGCCAGGGAGCAGATAAACATACTAAACCAACCATCTTCTGTAGAAATACTCAGAAAGTTTATGTAAGCTGATTAACATAAAATTAGAGCATAATGAATGCACAGCCAGCATCTTTGATCTAAACATTGGACTGCCAAATATTATTATCTAAAGTGCTTATTGTTAATAAAGCTATAACTGATCAGGAGTTTAAAGTATTGTCTTTCATTGTCTTTCAGTCATATGCACACCATCAATATGTACAAACAACAAAATAACAAAATTGAAAATATCAGGCAAAAATTCATACTATTAATTTAAAGCCAGAGAGTTTGATAAAACAACCATATAGATGAAAGTATAATCACATAAGATCAGCAATTTAAAAATTTTATTCACCTTTGAGTTCTTTCTTTATCACTAGCTATGTACCTACATCCTTTAAACTAGCAGATATCAACCTCCTTTGGATTCTGATCAGGGTTGTTTGTGAACGTGACCTCAGTGCAGCTTTTGACAGCATTGATCATACTATTCTCCTAGAAAATGTTGTTGGAATTAAGGGAACGGCCCTCTCCTGGTTCAGGTCCTATTTAACTGATCATTATCAGTTTGTAGATTTAAATGGTGAGTTCTCCATGAATATTAATGTAAAGTTTGGCGTGCCACACGTTACGACCCAGTTTAGGGTTGGGCTGTACAGCATTCGGTGGATGAGGAAGAAATGAAGCAACAGTTCTGTGTTGATAGTTCCCAGTTGAATGGAGAAAAGGAATAAAATGCACACACAGACTGGTGTATATGAAAAGTTGGCAAATAAAAAAAGCCAAAATAATAGACACAAAATGATCTAAAGTTTTAGGAACTACCTTACCTGAAACGAAAGAAAACCCAGTTATCTTCCCTAAACTTCCTAAGAGAAAACAAAGACAAACTCCTGACCCTGAAAATAAATGGCAGCCACACCTGTACTCCCAGTGGATAGAAAAAGGTGCCAAACTATTTACAATCGTGGTCTATATACAATCAGCGACTGCAATCCAAAAAGGGCAAGACAAAAACCAGAGTCAAGACAAGCAGAGATCAATATCAGAATGCAGTGTAACAACAGATCGCACTAGAATACACACAGGCAGCAAGTGAGCCTCAGTGAGTGAAGTTCCCGAGACTGACTTCCATCGCACTTAAATATTGGCAGTCTTTGATGATGTCAAATGGAGGGAAGAAGCGATCATGCCAAGCTGGTGCAGAACCTATCAGCGCAACACAGAAGATCTGGAATGGAGTCCAGAATGGATCCACCTGCACAGACAAAAAGGACAGACAGATACAAAAAAAACCATACCAACCACATACTGTGGGTTGTAACACCTGACATTCTGAATGGGAAACAGGACACTCTGGCTTAATAAGTTAGAGGTGAGAGGTGACATAACATCAGAGAAGTTTTTACAGAAACAACAGTAATATCCTGACATACCTAAAAATCTGCGGAGGTCTCTTCTGGTTTTAGGAGAAGGAAATGCAGAAATAGCTTGGATTTTTTCATCTACAGGCTTCACTACACCTTGACCAACAATCTTGCCAATATATGAGACAACACCTTTACCAAATTCACATTTATCCAAATTCAGAACCAAAGATGCTTCAGAGAGTCTTGGAAATACTAATTCCAACAGTTGCAAATATTGTTCCCATGTATTGTAGTAATTGGAGCGTGGTCCTTCAGCGGGGCTAAGTTTTTGTTTAACTCTGTAAGGTCCAACAAATCTGGTCTGGAGTGAAGAACCCAGCATGGGCAGTAATGCTAAGACTTTCTAAATGACCGGGTGACAGCCTTACGGTCATACCACTCTTTCATCTCATCTTGAGAGGACTGTAATGCTTTATGAGCAGTATCCCTTGCTAACCTTAAATGGTCACGGAACACACAAACATATTTCAAAATAAACTTTTCTTTGTGACCTGGTGCCAGTGACAATCACTCCTCCTGCAGGACATTTAGTGGTCCTCGTATATTGTGTCGCCAAACACAAACTCAGATGGGCTAAAACCAAATGACTCCTGTACAGCGTCACGAACAGCAAACAACAAAAGGGGGACACCTTCATCCCAGTCCTTCCCAGTTTCTACACAATATGTGTGCAACATGTTCTTAAAAATCTGATGGAAACACTCAAGGGCACCTTGTCATTCAGGGTGATAGGCACTAGAGACCTGATGGTTAATTCACAGTTCTTGAATCACTTGAGTGATTCACTTGAGTGCGAATAACTGCATGTCCTGAACAGGGATGATCATGAGCCAAGTTCAGAACCTGCTTTCTAAGAGAACAAGGAACCACAACCTGGAATGTTTCTTTCAAATCATCAATAGAGCCTGGAGGAGACCACTTCCTCATTAAAAGTCCATTTTCAATAAAATATGCCATTTGCTGATTCACCAACTAATTTCTTCACAGCAGATTCAAAACAGTTGGCTAAGCAGGGGTCAGCCTTCTGAGCAATGGCTAAATGGGTACATGACTTAGGCAGCTCAACACTTGACTCAGGACTGACGCTGGCAACTGCTTCAGTGGACACATCAGGACTAGACTTAGAGACTTTGTCCAACAACAAAGGTACCTCTTTACACAGAAAAATCTCAGACAAATATATCACATCATCCAGCTTTTTCCGCTGGGCGGAAAATATGTTAACACCCAGGCAGGAAACATGGAAGGATGCTGAGCAGCAACACCAAACTGTCGGTCACAGGATCAGACACAACTTCAGGTAAAACAGAAACATTATTACCTGATATATCATTTCCCAGAATAAAGGAAACACCACTAACTGCCTTGAATTAAAACATCACTGCCTGCATAGGAAAGTTCCGAGAAGGGTAGCACACTTTCTAAAATAAAGCACTGAGCAGATCTGGTATCTCTCAAGATTATAATTGGTTCCTGCCCTTCACTAGAAGCTAGAGACACATGAGAATAAACGATTCAAAAATAGGTTCCACAGCAGGCTGTGGTATGGAAACATTTGATAAAACCCCTGCTGCATTAACCTTCTTAACTGAAGGCTGCTACCTTATCCCTTTATGCTTTAAACCTGGCCAGGTGGCAATTAGGTGACCTAGTTCATGACAGTAAAAACACTCACAAGGTTTGGAAGGGGAATCAGTGGCTGTGCGAGTCTGGGGAGGTTTCCAAGAAGATTTCAAAGAGTGCAAGGAGATCCTTACGAGACAAAGGGACACTAAAGACTGTTTTGTGGGTTAACACAAACTCATCTGCTAAAATAGCAGCTTTGGAAAGCACATTAATCTTTTGCTCCTTTAAATACACAACTAGTTGTTCTAAGACAATTCTTCTAACAAAATTAGCTCTTTAAGTTGTTCAAAATCTTTTACCCCACTTGTTGCACACCATTTATCAATCAAAACAAAAACCAGAGTCAAGACAAGCAGAGATCAATACCAGAATGCAATGTAACAACAGATTGCACTAGAATACACACACAGGCAGCAAGCGAGCCTCAGCGAGTGAAGCTGACTTCTGTCACGCTTAAATACCGGCAGTCTGCACATGCTGCGGCCGCTCTGGGATGATGGTGCTTTACACCGTGACCCCAGAGAAACGAATTTCGCTTCAGTATGTGCTTGCATGTATTTGAAATGACAAATAAATGAATCTGAATCTGAATCTGTGATGATGTCAAAGGGAGGGTGGAAGCGATCGCGCCAAGCTGGTGGAGAACCCATAGAAGATCTGGAACGGAGACCGGAATGGATCCACCGGCGATCCACAGACAAAAAGGACATACAGTTACAAAAAACCACGGGTTGTAACACACATAGTTCTATTTTAGGCACATCGCTTTGTTCTTTATATATGCTACCACTGGGTAAAATAATTTGTGATAACGTTATCAGCTTCCATGGTTATGCTGACAATAAAGTTTCTTTCATTTGAAGCCCATGTAGATAATATTACCAGGATAGTCTTCTTTGGTTGCAGAAATATTACTAAAATAAGAAATATAATGTCACCGCAAGATGCAGAAAAAAAATACATCTAGTTTGGATTATTGTAATATATCACAATATATTTATATATATATATATAGCACATATTGTTATAAAAGGGATTATTTATTATTGCACTATTGATCTGTTGTCACCCAAATGAGGATGAGTCTCAGTTTGGCCAGACTTCTCTGGACAGTAGATGGGTGTACCTGGGTCCCACTGGTTTCTGCCAGTTCTGAGCTGATGGTGCTGCTGGACATCT
>JAOUQY010000001.1:30726750-30737327 GCA_028566355.1 Doras micropoeus | reverse complement strand
ATCTCCACATCATTGCATTCAGTTTTTATTCACAATTTGTTTAGTGTCCCAACTTTTTTGGAATCCGGGTTGTACAAATCTAACCTTTTTAGAAAGGTTATCTAAAAATTGAACACTTTTTAAAAGTGTCCCAAAAAGTGTCCTATATGTAAATTTCAAACTGAACACAATCCTTACTACTTAGTCCACTTGACTTTGATGTTAGACATCTACAATTTTTTTCTGTTTCTAAGACATTTTAGGGATAAATGTAACTGACCGCAGACTCTTTGGGTGCAGCAGGTGTTGTCATCTGCCAGGCTAATGCTGATCTCGCCTGCTCGTGTGCAGACAGGCTGGGGAATATCACTGCATTCAAACTCTACAGGCACAATGCCATCACTGTCACATCGATACATACAGCATCCATCCACTGATGCCTTCCAAACCTCACCCAAGGCACGGGGAGCTCCAAAACTGTCTGTACAGGCTGCAGAAATATATACCCAGTATAAAAACCACTTGCCAATATAGAAAGATAGACACAGAGAGACATTAAAAAGTCAAACAGAAATACAGAGGACACACCCACTGAACAACAACAACAACAACTAAAAGAATGTGGTCTAGTCAACTTCATTAAAATATATTTGCATCAATACATAAAATGCAGATAATTGTCTTTAAACATTAGTTACAATTTTTGGTTGGAAATTTACATACATTCATCATGGAAATGAATGTTTATTTATTTAACAAAAAAAAGAATTTGGTGGACAAATTTAAATTTTTGTTTTTTTTCTAAAATCAACACAGGGTAAAACTATACATATATCCACTTAGATTACTAATTCATTAGTGCTGAAAGTTCCAAATACATGGGTGAAAAATCATCCGCACTCCAGCAGTAGAATTAATTTTAATCAAATTTCAGAAAGGACAAATGCATCATTTTTCAACACAATCTCCCTGCTTTTCAATACATTTTGTCCATCTATCAACAAGCTTTCATGTTCCCTCATTAAAAATGTTTTAGGCTGAGCTGCGAGCCACAAATGCACCACCGTCTTCACCGTTTCTTCAGACGTGAATCTTCATCCTTGTAGGGCTTCTTTCAGGGGAGCAAACAGATGATAGTCAAAAGGTGCAAGAACAGGATTATAGGGAGGATGCTTTAACACCTCAAAACACTTTCTCCATAATGTGCACAAAGTCTTTGATAAATATTGGCACCAGAAACACCCTCAGTCCACAGCACACAGTACAATTGGAAAGTCCAAGGAGTTCAGAAGAGATTTGAGAAAGATAATCATAGATTTACACAAGTCAGGAATGTGACTTATGGAGCCACTTCTAAACCACTGCTAATTCCAAGATCATCAGTTCAAACAATTGTGCATAAGTACAATTTACTGGGAGGTGTTGCCACCTTGCCATGGTCTGGAAGAAGACCAAAACTGTGACCCTCAGCTGAGAGGAAATTGGTTTGGATGGTAAGAAATAACCCAAGAACCACCAAGGCACAGGCCTTCCATGAACTAGAAGCTGCTGGAACACCACTGTCACTGTCTACAGTCAAACAAGTTTTATATTGGCAGGGACTAAGAGGCTGCTGTCCAAGAAGGAAGCTCCAACTCCAGAATCAACACCTTCAAGTTTGACAGTTTGCTGCTGACCACAGGGATAATGAAAAAGCCTTCTGGAGGAAAGTTGTATGGTCAGATGAGGCAAAGATTGAGTTGTACTAAGTTGACATGTACCTTGCACAAAGTGGATGGTATAATGACGAAGGAAGACTACCTCAGAATTCTTCAGCATCACCTCAAACCAGACCATAGAATCTTGGACACAGCTACATGTCCAGACAGGACAATAACCGCAAACACACAGCAAAGTTAGTTGTAGAATTGATAAAGCAGGCTAACATTAAGTTTTTGGAATGGCATTCCCAAACTCCTGACATCAACCCTAACTAAAATATGTGGACTGTGCTTAAAAGTAACATCTGTGCCAAGTAACCTACAAATTTAAAGGAACTCTACCAATTCTGCCAAGAAGAGTGGTCAAATATCCAACCAGAATTGTGCCAGAAGTGGGTTGATGGCTACCAAAAGTGATGGGTCAAGGCATCACTTAAGGGACATTTAACCAAATCTTAGGCATGCTGTACGTAGAATTTTGACCCTGTGTGAATTACAGAAAACTTGTGCACCAAATTCTTGTTTTTTTCAATTAAAGATGTATGCTGTATACCCATTCTGTCCCTGTAAAATAATAACTCAAAGAAATAAGTGAAAGCCCAATATTGCCATGACATTCATGTCCATGATGAGTGTATGTAATTTTTCAACCACATCTTTACATTAAAAATACACACAGTAGATCATGATTTTAAATCATTGTTTTATTGTAACATCAAGTAGATGAAGCCAAATCATATTGTTATAATCTTAAAAGTGATTTAGCACTTTTTTAATGAGTGAGGTTGTAGTTGTTCCAGCAGCCTTTTAAAGAAGTGATACTTCTTTGACCCTCATTGTCATTATTAGCATAAATAAAGGGTTTGGGTTCCTTTTTTATCTTTAGTTCACATATTTGGTGTGTATATGTGCATGTGTGGGTGGGAGGGGTCCCCATAAGGAAAGGGTTTTTTGTTGTTGTAGTTTTTAAGAAAAATAAGAACATAAAAGAGCGAAAAAGCTGCCTTTTCATTACTGGGGTTAAGGTTAGGGTTAGAGTTCGGCATAGCATTATTAGCATTATTACACATAGCATTATTATACTTAGCTGCTGTAATAATTATGTCAATGGAAAATCAAAGTCTGTGTATGTGCATGTACACTACATTGCCAAAAGGATTCGCTCGTCTGCCTTCACACACATATGAAATTGAGTGACATCCCATTCTTACTCCATAGGGTTTAATATGATGTCAACCCAACCTTTGCAGCTCTAACAGCTTCAACCTTTCTGGGAAGGCTTTCCACAAGGTTTAGGAGTGTGTAGGAGATTTTTGACCATTCTTCTGGAAGCACATTTGTGAGGTCAGACACTGATGTTGAATGTGAAGGCCTGGCTCATGGTGTTAAGTTAGTCCCAAAGGTGTTCTGTCAGGTTGAGGTCATGACTCTGTGCAGGTCCGTCAAGTTCTTACACACAAAACTCGCTCATCCATGTTTTTATGGACCTTGCTTTGTGCACTGGTGCACAGTCATGTTGGAACATGAAGGGGCCATCTCCAAACTGTTCCCACAAAGTTGGGGGCATGAAATTGTCCAAAATCTCTTGGTAAGCTGAAACATTAAGAGTTCCTTTCATTGGAACTAAGGGGCCAAGCCCAACTCCTGAAAAACACCACACCATATTCTCTCCTCCACCAAAATTCACACTTGGAACAATGCAGTCAAACAAGTATTTTTCTCCTGGCAACCACCAAACCCAGACTCATCCATCAGATTGCCAGATGGAGAAGCGTGATTCCTCACTCCAGAGTGTGCTTTACACCACTGCATCCAACGCTTTGCATTGCGCTTGGTGATGTAAGGCTTGGATGCAGCTGCTCAGCCATGGAAACCCATTCCATGAAGCTCTCTACACACTGTTCTTGAGCTAATCTGAAGGCCACATGATGTTTGGAGGTCTGTAGCGATTGACTCTGCAGAAAGTTGGTGACCTCTGCGCACCTCAGTATCCGCTGACCCCAATCATTTTACGTGGCCTACCCCTTTCTGGCTGAGTTGCTGTCATTCCAAATCACTTCCACTTATATATTATAATTAATATATGTATAATATATAACACTTATATGTTATAACACCACTGACAATTGACTGTGGAATATTTAGTAGCGAGGAAATTTCACAACTGGACTTGTTGCACAAGAGGCATCCTACCACGGTACCACACTGGAATTCGCTGAGCTCCTGAGAGCGACCCATTCTTTCACAAATATTTGTACAAGCAGTCTGCATACCTAGGTGCTTGATTTTATTCACCTATGGCCATGGAAGTGATTGGAACACCTGAATTCAATGATTTGGATGGGTGAGTGAATACTTTTGGCAATATAGTATGTGTGTGTGTGTGTGTGTGTGTGTGTGTGTGTGTGTGTGTGCATGTCCAGTGATTCCATGGATCCACATGGAATGTAACTGAAAAGATACATATTTTTTCTAGTGACAAGTAGGGTATCATTCAAACAAATCTATTTAGAAAAACATTTTAAACACATTTTATTGCTTGACTTATGTTTTCTTTGTTTTAAGTGGGTATTTGATGCACATATAAATACAATGATAAATTAAACCAATAATATTGCTTGTAACATTCACATAATAGTGGTGACATTTTTTTCTGGTGTTGACCCATTAAAATATTTTTACAGTGTTGAGAGAAATAGATGGGAAAAAATAAAGGAAAAGCATACCACACTTGACAGGTGAGATGCAGAGTGCAGAGTAAGGCCGATGAAGTAAAGTCCCCTCTGGACACGTGCATCCCTCAGACATGCCTGAACACTTTACAGCATCATAATCAAACTCCTCATTAGGACATGAAGGAGCTGTGCATGCAGGCAGACATGCCTGGTATTGCAGTGTCCCAGGACACACAAATGCTACAAAGAACACATAACAAAATAACATTGAATTCACAGAATTCGAATAATACAAATACAAATACAAAACTGCAGCTGCATAAATCAGTTATGTGCTCAAATTTGACTGTTATTACTTTACAACATAGCACTTGTAGTCGAAGATATTTGACATATGATTTTTGTTTTCATGAAATTGCATGAAATTTATGATCACTGTATTATGCTTTTGTTATGGAAATATGGCAATGTTATTTATTTACCACTTTGTTAACCACAAAGCTTACAATGACAGTTGAAATGTATTTATGAAAGATGTGGCCAAAAGTTTTGAGACTGAGACAAATTTTGGTTTTCACAAAGTTCGCTGCTTCAGTGTTTTTAGATCTTTTTGACAGATGTTTCTATGGTATACTGAAGTACAACTATAAGCATTTAATTATTTTACAGTACAACTATAAGCATTTCAGTTTTACTTTTATTGACAAATATATCAAGTTTATGTAAAGGCTCAGTATTTACAGTGTTGACCCTTCTTTTTCAAGACTTCTACAATTCTCCCTGGCATGCCGGATATGAGCTTCTGGGCAAATCCTGACTGATGCCAACCCATTCTTGCCTAATCAGTGCTTTTATCACAATTTCTGTGTTTTTGTTTGTCCACCCACTTTTTGAGGATTGACCACAGGTTGTCAATGGGATTGTGATCTGGGGAGTTTCTTGAACATGTTTTGTTCACAGAGCCACTTAGTTAGCACTTTTGCCTTGTGACATGATGCTCCATCATGCTGGAAAAAGCATTGTTCATCACCAAATTGCTCCTGGATGTTTGAGAGAAGATGCTCTTAGAGGATGTTTTGATACCATTCTTTATTCATGGCAGTGTTCTTAGGCAAAATTGTGTGAACCCACTCCCTTGTATGAGAAGCGACCCCACATGAATGGTCTTAGGAAACCCTGCTTCCTGCAGAATGTCAGTCTGTTCCTGATGTTTTTCTTGGAGAGAAGTGGCTTCTTTGCTGCTAGGCCATCTTCCAAAAGCCTTCGACTCACTGTGTGTGCAGGTGCACTCACACCTGCCTGTTGCCATTCCTGAGCAAGCTCTGCACTGGTGGTGACCAGATCCTGTAGCTGAATTCTCTTTAGGAGATGGTCCTGGCACTTGCTGGACTTTCTTGGGCACCCCGAAGCCTTCTTCACAGCAATTGAACCTCTCTCCTTGAAGTTCATGATGATCCAATAAATGGTTGATTTAAGTGCAATCTTACAAGCAGCAATGTCCTTGCCTGTGAAGCCCTTTTGATGTGAAGCAATGAGGTAACCATGGTTAATAGATGAAGACAATGATTTCAAGCACGAACCCCCTTTTTAAGCAACCAGTCTGCTCTTCTAATTCAGTCAGCATCACAGAGTGATTTCAGCTGCCTTGTCCTCATTAACACTTTCTCCTGAGCTAACCAGAAGATCACAGAAATTATTTTAGCAGGTCATTTTGTGGCAGGGCTGAAATGCAGTGGAGTGTTTGTGATTAAGTTAATTTTTATGGCAAGGAATGACTTCAGAATCATCTGATCACCCTTCATAACAATCTAGAATTCATGCAAATTGCCACCATAAAACTGAAACAGCAAATTTTGTGAAAATAAAAATGATCAGTTTGATGAACAAAATTTAGAAACTTTAGCATAACTTTCAGAACTCTCAGATTTTTTTCTTTCTTTCTTTCTTTCTTTCTTTCTTTCTGTCTTTCTTTCTTGAATGACCCCTGAAATGTAAGTGACATGTCACATTTGGTCTTTCGAACTTCAACAGTGTGTGTTTAAACATACGGCAGTATTCTGGGCTTCTCCATTCAATACAGATGTTGAATTTGTGGCAGGAGGCAACATATGCAGCAAGAGCTACACAACGGTTATTCACATACTCTGCATCTCGTACCCATACTTCACAAAATGTAGCTGGTTGAACCTAAGAAACATAGGCAAATTTTAACATGAAAGTTCACTTAAAATGGTTATAAATCTTTGAGGTGTGCATATTGCATACATAAGAATGACAGGCAGTAAATGTGAGGTTGTTGAGCATGTTGAGGCAGTCAGTGCAGTCACTAGTAGAGCAGTTAACCTCCCTCCTCCTGCTGTGGCTAACATAATCTGTGGTGTTGGGAATCTGCCAGCTATCAATGAATATAGATGGATCTTCACCACCAGCCACTACAGTACCATTAGGCAAGATCAAGTCATTTAGTGCATTACCATCACAACAACCTATATGGAGAGAGAGAGAGAGAGAGAGAGAGAGAGAGAGAGAGAGAGAGAGAGAGAGAGAGAGTCAATTGATTCATTTATTTGCTGTAACTACCTTATTGTGGTCAGGGTCACAGGGAATAATTAACTATCCCTGAAAAAATGGGCACACACACATTCACATAAAGGAACATTTAGAATAGCCAATCTGCCTACTGTCACATTTATGTCAGAGGGAGAAAACCAGAGAGCCCAGAGGAAACCCATGTGAACACAGGGTGAATATACACATACATTCTACAGCAAACTGCTGTGCCACTGCGCCACCATACTGCAATATGTAAATTTCAATAGTAGTATAGAAATTTATTACAATTCTCATATATTTTAATATTTTTTGTAATGATTTAGCTGCATACCGCACAACCCCATGGTGGAAACTTTATTGGCATATGACTCTGTTTCAATCACCATCATGCCTGTGCTGTGGAACCACTGGATCTTCAGGCCAGCAGGAGTCCAAATCAGATACATGTTACCTGTATCTAGAACCTCAAAGCCATACTTTTTTAAACGTGGCTTTGCATACCTAGAGTTCACATATACCTAAGAAACATGAGACAGATTCATTGATTAAGTTGATTGATCATCTTAAGCATATCTTAAAAACTTTTAAGTAAGTGTCATGGTAAGAGAGACAGATTACTAAATGAATTTTATTCAGCATATGGACATCTATAAATATGAAAAGTTAACAGAGATAGGGATAACAGTTTTTCTTGTCTTTGTAAAGCTGCTTTGAGACAATGTCCATTATGAAAAGCGCTTTAGAAATAAAGTTGAATTGAATTGAAATAAAAAACAGACTGAATGTATCAGGTAGGCATATGGAATCATATGATATGTCACAATTTAAATGTAAATGTGTTTGTTTCTAGTTTTGAGTGAATATTTCAATAAGCTTAACTTTTTTTTTATTTCAGCAGAAGCATAATTTATAGTATATTGCTGATGTATTACTATGCCGGTATAAACCGCATTTCCAGAAAAGTTGGGACACTTACTAAAAATACAATAAAAACTGAAATCTCTAAGTTGTTAATTCACTTGAACCTGTATTTAACACACAAATGGACAAAGAAAAAGATTTTAATTTTTTTTCAAACATTAACTTCTAAAAAATTTGTTGAATATAAACAAATTTAGAAACTGATGCCTGCAATACAATAAAAAAAAGTTGGGACAGAGGCATTTACCACTGGATGGACGTTTATCATTGGGTCATATCACCTTTTCTTTTAATTATACATTGTAATCATTTGGGAATTGAAGATACTAATTGTTGCAGTTTTGCAAGTGGTATTTTTGCCCATTCTTGCTGTATACAAAACTTGAGCTGCTCGAAAATCCATGGTCACTATTGTCTGATTCTCCTCTTCATGATGCTCCATATAGACAGATGTGAACTGCTGGCAGGCCAGTCAAGCACATGCTTACAGGGGTTTCTATGCATTTGTTTTTTTCTCTTTGCATAATACAGTTTCATTTTGTATTTATTGATGCAGTGGCAGACTGTGATGATGATGTTCCAGAGTACTCCCGAGATTATGTGGCTATGTCCATCATGGTAGCAAAACGTTTTTTTGAACAATATCACCTGATGGCTATTCTCTGACAAAGTTTGGTTGCATAAAGTCGTGAACCATGACCGATCCGTGCTTGCAAAGACTAAGCCTTTGGTGGATGCTCCTTTTATACTCAATCTTGATGACCTCACCTGTTAACAGTTAAACTGCTAATTGTGGAACCTTCCAGGACAGTGTTACTTGTAGAACCTTTTCACTCTTATTTTGCCTCCAACTTTTTTATGAGTGTGTTGCAGGTGTCACATTCAATTAGGCTTGTCAGTATTTATTTACAAAATGCGATTATGTTTGTCAGTGAAAACACTGAAAATGTTTTTTTTTTAAGTTCAAGTGACTTAAGTTTTTTGTTTTTATTGTATTTTTAGTGTCCCAACTTTTCTAGAAATTGGGTTTGTATTTTTGATCTTTTTGTGTGCAGTTACTAAGATTAAGATGCAGTTACTAGTACTAAGTACTACAAGCAAACATAGTACAAAAAAACAGGCAAGCATTCTTTAAAGTTTCTACTCGAGTAGTTTTCTATTGTACGGTGTCTTCAACGCAGTGCTGCCTGTCACTAAAAAGGGAATATAATGTGATCTATACTCTGGCTTTATTTCTGCACTTGTGTTTGTTCTGGGATTTTAACGCAGTATTTAAATGGTAAATAGATACTCGTGAGTCAACCAACCAGCACTCACCCGTCTCTGCAAGCGATTAATGAGCACCTGGTTGGAGTCATGTGTAATGTTTAGAGCTGCCAGGCACAAATGAGTAAAGTTCCAGACGAGCTGTAAGGGAACCAGAGAATGAGAAAAAATAAAATGTTTGTCATTTTATTTACTTGATATTTCATATAAATAATTAAAATGAAAATGCTTAGAGGAAAAAGAAAACTCAAGCTTTAGTTTGGCTTTGCCTTTTCCTACATATGCACAATAATTGTCAAGTGTTATGAAATTGAAATTCATTTATCTTGGCAGGTGTGCTTGTAC
This sequence comes from Doras micropoeus, assembly GCA_028566355.1. Taxonomy (NCBI): domain Eukaryota; kingdom Metazoa; phylum Chordata; class Actinopteri; order Siluriformes; family Doradidae; genus Doras; species Doras micropoeus. The sequence continues at coordinate 30,727,888 of JAOUQY010000001.1, read as the reverse complement.
TGAAAACCTACTGTCAACTGCAAAAATGCATTACAAACAAACAAAAAAAGGGAACCTTGTGCATTCTCTTATTGTTTTAGGATACAATCCTGCGAAAGGTTTTTAGTCTTTTTTGTCTGTCTGTTTGAATGATGCCTGAACCAAAAACCAAACTAAATCAAAACATGTTAAATGTAATAATTAATTTATAAAAACAGTAAATGTCACCAAATAGGTCAGAAATGCTACTGTACCACAGGGATGCCACAAAAGAAAGTAAGATTGTCTAGAAATACTAAAGCAACACCTCAAGACATCAGACAGAATGTTAAAACTTGGTCTTGGAAATGGATATTCCAGCAGGATATTAAGCATACATCCAAAATGTAACAAAAAAGACAATATGGGTATGATATACACTGATATACATATAAATAGGTATGTGCTACACTGTGTGAAATTGGTTAAATTCAAGGGGAAAAAGGAGGTTTCACTATGACTGCGGTGACTACTGCTGACTGTATGCAGTTCATCTGTGTATAAACATTTCATTTGAATCATGCACTGACTGTATTGAATATCATTATATAATGTTGTTGTCACCTTAAAAAGATACTGGAATGGCAAGGCCAATTTTTATTTCTATACACTGAAGACAAGATTTGTATGTACACTGATGAAACTTTTTTTGGGGGAAAATTACTCTAAATAAATATTATGAATTTACTGCAACCCCAAACCTTGACCACCCTACATTTTTGTTTTGCAAATATTCACTCATTTTGAATTTGATGCCTGCAACAAAACAGTTGTGACAGGGGCAACAAAAGACTGGGAAAGTTAAGGAATGCTCAAAAACCACCTGTTTGGAACATTCCACGGGTGAACAGGTTAATTGGAAACAGGTGACTATCATGATTGGGTATAAAAGGAGCATCCCCGAAAGGCTCAGTCGTTCACAAGCAAGGATAGGGCGAGGTTCACCACTTTTGAACAACTGCGTGAGCAAATAGTCCCACAGTTTGCAAGGAATGTAGGGATTTCATCATCTACAGTCCATAATATCATCAAAAGATTCAGAAAATCTGCAGAAATCTCTGCAAGTAAGCAGCAAGGCTGAAAACCAAAATTGAATGCCCATGACCTTCGATCCCTCAGA
>JAOUQY010000001.1:29595133-29607254 GCA_028566355.1 Doras micropoeus | reverse complement strand
TGGTCCAATTTAGCCATGAAACCTCCCACACTAAAATGACAGGTGTTTCAGTTTCATTGTCTAACCCCTGTATGTGTTGTACTTGTTCAGCAGCTGTTCAGTAAAAAGGCACAGTGAAAGTTAAGGCAGCGTTTCGGACCCTCATTTATTTCCGTAGTGTTAAAGAAAACACAATACAAATGACATAAGAAAACCATCAGAAGGGTTTGATAACACGCTGAATCTCCCAGTGCTGTCCTGAGCAGTCCTGAATAACAAGAGTGTGATGGTGTATTTCCAAGCATCTCTTTGTCTTTCGGTTGCGCAGTTCACCACCCTGCAGATGACACAGTGACGATGAGCATACAGCCTGAAGAGCTGCTGTCATTTCTATGCAAACATTACTATCTGTTGATTTATCTACATGTGTATACAACCCCAATTCCAAAGCATGGGTATATAATTTCGTCAGAAGTTCTGTTGTGCTGCTGCTACGTGATTTTACATCAGAGACCCGCCCCCTTAATCAGAAGCAGTTTACATATTTTTTTAAATTCATTGCCAGATGAATAAGTAATTATCAGGGACAGAGTAACCAGGTTGGAATATGGGTTGGATGGTGAACACTACACTTTCAAAACATAAAAAAAAATAATTTTTGTACAATTTAACACCTCTCTAGGTAAAAGATGCATAATGCAGAGTGCAGAGTTATTAAATAGGAAAAAGATATAAAACAGCAAACCATCTATTCAACAATTTACAGCACCTGTTTAAAATCCCAGTGAATGCCCATATTCCTCTTTTCAGCCTCTTTGCATGTGTACAAAGCAGGGATATTCCCTGTGCCAGGATCCGCCAGACACTGGTTGTCATCGTATTTATGAGACTTTATCCCACCGATATAAAACTCTCCGCTTTCTCTGTAAAAGGTATGCTGTGAAAATAAACAGAGATGTCAGTGGTGTGTGTGTGTGTGTGTGAAACAGGTGATGAATTAGTGCATCTGTAATTACAGGTACTCACCTGAGGACCATGATGGTGGCATACATAGGCTATAGGAACATGCCCTGGTACAGGACCTTGATCCAAACACAGCTGTGCATCTAAATTTGTCATCTTTAGGGCAAATATGAATATAAAGATGAATTTAATAAAAAAAAACCACACAAAATCACAGTGAAAAAAATTCTTTTAGACGTAAAATATTAAAATATGAAGGTTTGTTTTCAAAAATTACTTTTTGAATCAGTGAAATTGAACGGTTTTTGGATGCATTTCAGCTACTGACACATAATTATCTTAAGCTTAAAACATAGTAGCTGACACTTTCTAAAGAAGTAAAGCTTCAGTCTTAATTCCTTCCTCGAGTTTGAAATGTTTGCATGTAATGGTGGTGCTATGCCTGAGTGAAGATCCACAAAGAAATTTCCATAATGTGTGCATGTGTACTATCTGAAGGAATATCTGTGAAATCTAGCAACCTTGTTTTATTACCATCTCACCTAAAGTACCAACTGATTAAATATATGATTTTAGAGGCTCTTTAAATTGTTAAACTGATAGTATTATAATATTATTATAATATTAGAAAGTTATTAGAAAGTGAAGACTTACTCCCCCGAAGCCCAAAAGGTTGATCCAACTGTCTAGTTTAGGATAAACATTCTCCACATACCATCTGAACGGTTTACAACCTAGTTTCTCTCTGAGTTTTTTTCTTTCGGACGTATCGCCAATATCAATGCCGTGATCCTGTGTAGGAAAAAAAAAAAATTATTTGTATTATTTGTAACAAACAATCTGACTTGCTAAACTCTCAGTTTAAAAACTCCATAGACGCCTGCCAGAGGGCGCCCCCGACGTTCACGTTGCCATGGAATATCTTGAATACATGGAGGTTTTAGACAAGAAGAAGACAGAAGGCCTACCTCCACACCGCTCGTTTGATTGTGCCCTGGACCCCCTGCCTGGTTGCAACCCCTCCACACAACAAGGTATATGTTCTGTCCCTACCTGAAACTAAGGCTATGGAGTATTATATTCAGGAGGCCCTAGTTTATATTCCATGTCCCCTAGATTATATTCCATGTCCCCAGCCTCTGCTGGGTTCTTCTTAGAAGAGAGAGGGCGACCTCAGACCATGCATTGACTACAGAGGCCTCAACAAAGTTCTTGTCAGGTACCCCCACCTGCTTCCACTCATCCCCTCGGCTCTCGAGCAGCTCAGAGGGGCAAACATTTTCACAAAGCTGGATCTCAGAAGTGCTTATAACCTCATCTGAATCTGAGAAGGTGATGAGTGGAACGGCTTTCAGCACCATGTCTGGGCACTTTGAATACTTGGTTTTGCGATACGGCCTGGCTTCAGCACCCAGTGTCCTACATGAGGGCAATGAGGTCCTACGGGGCATGCTCAGCCATTGTGTAATAGTCTATATAGATGCAGCCTATCCTTTTTTTTGGGGAGGGATTTTTCCCCGAATTTTCTCCCTAATTTAGTCGTCTCCAATTCCCACCCCTCGGTGCATTCCCCCCATGTCACACAACGAGCTGCCAGTCAGGGAGGGCGAAGTCATCACGTGCTTCCTCCGAGGCACGTGACGCAAGCCGCCGCTGCTTTTAGAGCTGCTGCTCATGCAACTTTCGGTAGCGGTGTAACACACTCGGAGGATAGCGCTCCCGCCCACCTCTTGTATGCATGAGCTCACAGACGCCCGTGACTGGACAGTGTCGCGCTGATTGACTTGGGGAGAGAGCGTATGCAGCCTATCCTAATCTACTCGCCAAATTACCATGTCCATGTTCATCGGGTCCGACAGGTGCTCCAACGCCTACTAAAGAATGTCCTTTATGTCAAGAGAGAGAAATGTGAGTTTCACCGTTCAAGAGTAGAATTTTTAGGATATCACATTGGGCCAGAAGGCATCTCGATGAATTGTCAAAAGGTTGATGCCATCACTCAATGGAAGCAGCCCACCATGGTAAGGGAGCTGAGGCAGTTCTTATGCTTTGCCAATTTTTATTGGTGATTCATCCATTTTAGCTGACAAGCAGCTCCACTCATGGACCTTCTGAAAGGAGCTCCCAAGAGTCTCTAGTGGAACTCCAGGGCGGACCAGGCCTTCTCTCCCCTCAAGAAGGCGTTCACTTCCACCCCCATATTGAAGCAGCCAGACCCTAACCTCCCCTTCATCGTGGAGGTTGATGCCTCCAGCCAGGGCGTCGGCGCCATCCTATCCCACAGACAGGGCCAGCCTACCAAGCTTCACCCGGTGGCTTTCTTTTCGCATAAGCTCACACCGGCTGAGCAAAATTATGATGTGGGAGACTGGGAGCTGGTAGCCATAAACCTAGCTCTGGAGAAGTGAAGGCACTGGCTATAGGGAGCCAAGCACCCCATCATCATCTATACTGACCACAAGAATCTTGAGTACCTTAGAGCAGCCAAGCACTTGAACTCTCTTCAGGCCAGGTGGGCAATCTTTTTCTCACGATTTTACTTTGTTCTTTCCTACAAACCTGTCTCCAAGAATGGGAAAGCCACTGCCCTAACCAGAGCCCACAAGCCCCAATGCCGGTCCCACTGAGCTAGAACCCATTCTCCCTGAGGCCAGGTTCCTTCAAGCTATCATTTGGGAACTTGATCAAGAGATACGTAACCACCAGCCAGCCGGAGGGAGTGTACAGCCCCATCCTGGTAAGCTTTTTGTCCCCTTATCTCTTTGCAGCTGCAGGATTTCATTGCATCATGTTCCATGTGTGCTAAAGCCAAGGTTCCCAGAACACTACCAGCAGGTAAGCTTCACCCTTTGCCCATCCCGGAGAGGCCCTGGTCACACCTGGCATTCGATTTTCTCACAGACCTGTCCCAGTCACAAGGCAAGACAGCCACCCTAGTTATTGTCGATTGTTTTTCCAAGGCTGTCAGGTTTGTTCCCCTTGCAGGCCTGTGGTGCTAGAGATTGCAGAACTAATTTCCAGAACGTCTTCAGATATTATGGCATACCTGAGGACATCGTAAGCAACCGAGGGCCTCAGTTCATCTCACGGGTCTGGACATCATTCATGGTGAAGATGGGCATTGCGGTAAGCCTTACCTCTGGTTTCCACCCTCAAGCAAATGGTCAAGCTGAGAGAGGTAATCAGGAACTCCTAAAGTTTCTTCACCTATTTTGCCAGCACCAGCCCCAAGAATGGGTGCATTATCTCGCCTGGGCAGAATACACCCAGAATTCAGTTAAGCATACCACCACTGGTCTAACCCCTTTTGAGGCCTTCCTAGGTCTTCAGCCACCTCTCTACCCATGGAACGCCTCCCCCACAAAAGCCTGGCCATCAATGAGTGGTTTAGATGAAGCAAGAGAGTCTGGGTGGTCACCCACCAGCAGCTGTCTTGGGCAGTCACCCAGATGAAGAAAACTGCAGACAGAAGGCATGGCACCACACCCAGCTTTCAGCCAGGCGACCGGGTGTGGATCTCCCTGAAGGACTTTAGAAGCCCCATATACACCAAGAAACTTAGCCCTAGGCACATTGGCCCTTTCCCAATTTTGAAGTGTATCAATGATGTGTCTTACAGGGTTCAGGTGCCATGCCATAGCAAGATCCACCCTACATTTCATGTCAGCTTCCTGAAACCATCCCAGGCCGGGCCCATAAGCCAGGAGGGAGATCCCCGCTACAGAACCTGCAGAAGGAGCTCTCCCCCAAGGTGACACATATCCTAGACTCCAGGAGAAGGGGGGACTCCAATATTTGGTGGCCTGGGAGAGTTATGGACCAGAGGAGAACTCCTGGACCACAGCTGATGACATCCTAGACCCGCTACTCACCCAAGAGTTTCATGCCAGGTAACCCTACAAGCCAGCACCATGCAAGCTGGGCAGACCCCGAAGAAGAGAAAGGGCTCCCAGTGTTAGCCCCATGGAGGGGGGCCCTGTCATGACCGTGGCCACCAGAGGGTGCCCCCGGCGCCTAACCAATGAGGCACACCTGCTGGCAGCCATCTTTGATTGCCTTGTTTATGTCATGCTGGGGAGATGAGGGCAGCGTTTATTCTCTCCAACGCGGATCAACTTTGGAACTGCCGTTCACGCTAATCTACGAATTGAATCTACCAAGTCTGATATCCCAAGCTAAGTATACTTCAAATTATTCACGTGCGCTCTGTATATAGCCTAGCACTAGCACTCTGTCTGCACTCATGCCTTGTTTCTTGTTTCTCCTCAGTTCACCAGCTTAACCAGAGCGTGGACCATCCTTGCTTACCCTTGTGCACTTGTTTGGACTCTCGTTTGCTTTGGACCTGTTTTGGATTATTCCCCGTTGCCTTTGTCCTGGTTCCATGCTCTGTGTCTTTGTTTATTTTCATTGACTGAACTATTCCTGAGCTAAGCTTTTGTGTTTTGTGCTGCGCCACAATAAACAACTCTGCACTTTACTCCAACCTGTTTGGGATCGTTACAATAACAACGTTGGTTGATTTTAATTATACGTGATTATACAAAAAGACCGTTGACTTCTTGATTCTGATTGGTCAGAAGCTACAGATTAATTTTCACTAAAAATAATTCTGACAGTCATTCCCGCTGAAATTGAAATTGCAGTTTTATATTAATGCACTGATGCTAAAAGTATTATTTAACAAAGAATGCATGCAATCATATACGCTTTTGTATACTTTCTGTAAAGATCTGTTTATTTACATAACATTTATGTCTTCAGTTTCAGCGCCTTGTAACATTCAGTAAGTTTTCAACCACAGGGAATTTGTACTTTGCTTTGTTTCTTGGTAAAATAACAAGTTTCCTTTTTTTGTTTTATTAATTTCAACAGAGAAAAAAGAGATGCCAGTAAGAAATGAATGTATATAGCTGCTGCAATGTAAGTGAGAACAGCAACTAACCTGTTTTTTGGGGATGTTCTGCAACATTAAATATGACAAAAAAGTATGATCTATCCTATCTATCCATTATCTTAACTGTTTATTCCTATTCAGGGTCACGGGAGAGCCGGTGCCAACCCTAGACAGGGTGCCAGTCCATCATAGGGTGTACACACACACTCATGCACACACTTACACACTAGGGGAACTTTAGAGACACCAATTAACCTTGCATGCATGCCTTTGGACTGTGGGAGGAAATGGAGTACCCAGAATAAACCCACGCAGACACGGGGAGGACATGCAGACTCCACACAGAAAGGACCCAGATCGCTCCACCTGGGGATTGAACCCAGGGACCTTCTTGCTGTGTGGTGACAGCGCTAGTATGATGTATCATTTTTAAAAAATGTAATCACAGGCAAATTGCTATGGTGGGTATAAGATGAATAAAACACTATTGAGTATACTGTTTTAGGGAAAGAAGCAACTTTTTAGTGTTCATGTTTATTCTGCTTCAACATGCTAGCTTGTCTTTGATTAGTTTTCTATAATTTTTCTATATTCTAGTTTTCTATATAGTTTTTTATGTTTGATTAGTTTTTTTACTTCACAAACATTTCATCAACAATATGAAATTCCCTCTGAATCACATAGACTCTATACACTAACTTAACTTTTGAACTTGTTATGGCAAGTTGGCCACTAGAAGGTGCATTACCCTAGCTCCTTATGATTCATTTGTGGAGTAAGGCAAAATGTAGCAGTTCACTAGCCAATATCCTGCGATGTAAAGGCTCAAAGTTCACAAAACTTCACAAACTGCATCACTATTACATTCTTCAGATGTCCACCAAATTTTCTGAAATTTTGTCTATGCAACTGGCACATTTTATCACATATCACTTACACAAGAATTCTGCAATTTGGTATGCTTTTTTTATTTCATTCATCCTCTTTCTCTCACTTTATTATACTATATTTATATAATTTGCACCCACTATATGCACTCACTTTAGGGGGAATGTTCCAGGCTATGTTAACATGATACTTGTACTCATCCATCCAGATGTCAGCCACTCGCAGTGCGTTTCTTTTCATGGCATTGCTTATGTCAGGCATATACGGCTTGTGGGCTCTCTCTATATGGGCGATCTTGGAGCACGGCACTACCTCGATGCTCCCACCACACGTCCATACCTGAATATGAAGCCAGATCAGCATTTGCTTTATGCATGGATTAAAGCCATGTAGTAACAACAACACCAAGCTTAATAGATCTCACCCGAATACCAAGCTCTACGTTTTCACCACCGTAAACCTCCATTCCTGCGTCCAGGCTGCCGATCTCACCCAGAAAAGCTCTGTCGGCAACCAGAATTCCCATAACAGAGGGAGACCTTGTGGGAGGAAAAAGAAAGTTTCACACAGTTTTCATATGAGTATGTCATGGTACAATGATCATTATACCAAAGCATCGCTGAATTCTCAGTTCTGATTGGTCAGAACTCAGTTAAGCATACCACCACTGGTCTAACCCCTTTAGAGGCCTTCCTAGGTCACCAGCCACCTCTCTACCCATGCAACGCCTCCAAAAGCCCGGCCATCAATGGGCCATCAAAGGGTGTGGAATTAGTGTCTATAATAGCAACACTGACAAATAGCAACTTGTGATGTAATAAAATTGCCATATTGGAAAAAACTGTTACTCTACTCACTTTCCAGGACTCGAGGCATCATTGAGTTTGTACCATTCAGGGCTGAAAGACTCGTACCTACACCACATCGCCCAGTCAAAGGCATGAGCAGCCGGTCCGTACCGAACAACTTCAAGGTCGTAATAATTGACTCGGTCAAACACAGGAGTCACGACAGTTGTTCTGTTTGCCTTGATCCGTGCTAGCAGTGGCTCTGCCCTGGTGACATTAAAGGAAAATAAGGAAGCAATATGAAACCAAATAAAACAATAAAACAGATGACATTAGATTTCAGGTCATAATGACCATGTACCATTAAAGCGGTGATCAATACATTATATGGATCAGTTTTTGTTTGTGTAACGTAAGAACTTCATTATCATATATAGTACACAAGTTTTCCTTATAAAAGCCCAATGGATGCTTCAGTAGAAAAGTATTGATAAATAAGTAGAAATAAAATAATGACAATTGTAAGGTTGCTGCAATGGTTCTGGGTTAAGTTAATAGGCAAGGATTATTATTATTATTATTATTATTATTATTATTATTATTCAGACATTCTTTAAGAATGGTGGCAATGTGCTATTCACATTGATAACAATTGGCAAATGTCCAATATATTCTTTCATGTTTAACCACTTTTACTGTGGGCTATCTGTTGATCAAGAGCCTATCCTGGGTGTGTACTTTGTGTATGGAATACACCTGCCTTTCACAGGAAATCTACATGCCTCACCCTATGTTTATCACTTGTAGTTTGTCACTTATGGCTGTGTGTTGTCCAGCATATTAGCAAAGCAAACTCGCTGTATTAGCTATGTACACACTGCAGAAGGTCTCTGCTACTCCCTTTCAGCTTTCTTTTATTCTTTATGTCTCTATACTCATTTAATGGAGGAAACCATGTTTTTTTCTTCAGTCAGTAAATAAAAGTCAGTAAATAAAAACTAAATGCAGTTAAGAGCTAATGTTGTGAGGAACTGACAATAGTTTGCATCACTTCAGTAGATTATATACTCACCACTTCTCATGGACCTCTATATGTGCGTCCAAAATAGCCACCACGTCAGCACTAGCGGCAGTCCAACCAGAGACACGAGCTTGGGCGAGGCCCATCTGCCGATCGTGTCTCACTCGAACAAATTTCAGCTCAGGATGCTGCTTCTGTGTGGCAGTAATGTAGAAATCAAAACTCTCTCTCAGGTCCTCTGTGTAAAAGTAGCATAATGATTGGGGAATCGTGAATGAACAAAATAAATACACCTCAATTAATTGAAGAAACTTAACTAGTAACTCTTTTAATACTAATAAAATATGAAAGAGTGTTTAGCATGGTTTCCATAATTACTACCACTGCTGGAGTCAATTTCAATTCAAGACAACATGAATATAAAGCATTCTTCATGCACCCGACCATCCATGTAAAAGAAAACATGATTTATCAAACCAGGCCCATTCTTACATTGCTCTGTGGTCCAGTTCTGATGCTCACTTGCCCATTGTTGGCGCTTTCGGCGGTCAGCATGGCCATCCTGACTGGTCTGTGGCTATGCAGCCCCATATGAAAGTAACTGTGATGCACTGTGTGTTCTGACACCTTTCTGTCAGAACCAGCAACTTCTTCAGCAATTTGAGCTACAGTAGTTCGTCTGTTGGATCAGACCACACGGGCCAGCCTTCACTCCCTATTTACATCAATGAGCCTTGGCCACCGTGACCCTGTCACTGGTTCACCACTGTTCCTTCCTTGGACCTCTTTTGAGAGATACTGACCAATGCAAACCAGGAACACCCCACAAGAACTGCAGTTTTGGAGATCCTCTGACCAAGTGGTCTAACCATTACAATTTGGCCCTTGTCAAACTCGCTGAGATCCTTATTCTTGCCCATTTTTCCTGCTTCTAACACATCAACTTTGAGGACAAAATTATATAGCTGTCTTATATATCCCATCCACTAACATAATGTTATGCCTGGTCGGTGTATGCTGCTATAGAAAATTAATAACTACTACTGAACAATCAGAATTGAGACTAGCTGCATGTAAGATATAATTTATCTCATCATGTAACCTGATTAATAGCAAATACGAGTATAAACAAATCCGATGAAAGGGTTTATTTTTTTTAACAAACCGTTAGTGCTGTGATCGTCCACCAGTATGATCTCCTTGAGTAGGTGAGCAGGCGTTCTGTGGATGATGCTGTGTATGGCTCTCTTTAAAACCGACAGAGCTTCGTTCAGGTAGATCAGAACCACACTGAGCGACGGGAGCTGCTCCGGATACACCTTCGTAGCACACCTGAATAATAAAACGAACAGACACAAGCACTCTGACTGCTGAATGTACAGCTCTTTAGTGCAATGTAACAGAAGAAGAATTTACCACATGGTAATTTTCTTTTTCACCTGGGATCACGGGTGTCTGGTAGCGGTCGGTTAATCGGTATCCGGTCGCTCAGGTACACGTTGTATCCATATTTCTGAAAGCCAGCCTGCGCCTCACGCTGCTCATCATGGGAAAGATTTCTACCCCAGGTTTTAAACAGTGGAGAATCTGGGAAAAGCGGGGAATTATGATCCCCTGCACTTTTATCTTCTCTGTTTTTTTGCATCTCCTCCAGCTTTTTCTGCATTCGATTTTGCTTTTCTTCAAAGGACATCAACATGTCATCTGCAAACAAACAAATGAGGTCAATAAAACAGGATATGAATATTATTTTATATATATTAATAAAGACAAATGATTAGGCGCGTGGAATGTAAAAAACATTAAAAAAAACCCTGGATGCAACACTGAAATCGGCCATATATATATATATATATATTTGGTCTCTTCAGTTAATTATAATTGATCTACATCAACTAAATCACTCTTATTTGTTTAAACTGTACACTTGGATGCCTGTTGTGATGATTTGTTTCTTTATTTATCATTAATGAATTCAATGTTTTATTTGGATTCAGAGATCCAGACTTAGTTATTAAAACACAGAGAGAAACAGGCTAAAGGTGTATTTATAATGCCGAATTATTACAGTGAATAGGCTACTATAAATATTTGAAACCTAAATTGTACGGTTGAAATGTAATGTCATTATCTATGTTTGTCAGTTTAGTGCTCAAAATTCGTGTTCAGATAATAATCTGAAGTAGTAGTAGTAGAAGTAGTGATTATTCAGAATCAGGATTATTCAGGAAAATTCAGAAATAGGAATCTTCAGAATACACTTTATCTGTTTTTCTTCCTGGACCAGATGTCGTGTGGAAGTTTCTGGCACTTCCCATTTTATATCATTGATTAAGCAATCTAACCATGGTTTGAAGCCAAAGTAAGCACACTACAGTTGACGGTAAAAGTGGTCCGATAATATTGGATTTACTCCAGGTTTTTTTGGTTTGCGGCACTCCGGAAAGATCTCAGAAAAGATTAGTTACTGTTACTGTTTTTAAACTTTGAGCGACAGGGTTTAAAACATGAGCAGAGAAACGTATTGGTTGTAATTTTCTGCCTGATAGCGAGTTATTTCCAGAGACAAATTTAATAAATTCTGGTAAACTCACTCTTCTGAGGTTTTTTCGGTGACCTAAAGATTTTTCTAGACAGACAGACAGACAGACAGATCAACGACTGTATCTAGTACAATTTCTGTCTGGGAAGTAATGAAAATGAAATTCTAGCACTCCGTAGGGCTCCTCACAGCTACACTGAAATCTACTGGAGAGCCGTTCCAGATGAATGAAGCTTAACATAAGAGCAAAATCTGGAATGGCATGCTCAATAAGCACACATGAGTGTGATGGTGAGGTGTCCACAAACCTTTAGACATATAGTGTATATCATTAGAATATAGTAAATATGTAAAATATAATCACTTTACTGATGCCCGTGTGACATGTAACTATGTATGCACTTTTCTGTTGCACTTGGAAAATCTACATTTACCTTTTTTATTGCCTTATATGAGTTTCTTTAGTGACTCTGAGTCACACTATAGAAATAAATTCATACAAACAAAACCCAATACTACATTTTTACATTTTTACATTTTTACAATCAAACAGATATAGATGCAAATACATATTTAGGATACTCACAGAGTTTTGCAACAGTTTGTTCCTTGTCATGTTCTTTCTCCAATGCACCACTTTTGTCTGTCTTGTCGATACTAAAGTCTTTCCATCTCATCACATAATTGATCAGAAAAAGAGTCGCAGTGGCACAAATGACAACTCTACTCAAAGACAACCTCAGGAGCCTCATCCTTAGAGCCTTGTGAGATATTTCTGATAACCACACGCTGCCTATCACTAATGGGTGTTGCTTCTCTGATCAAGCACAGCTTCCGACTGCAGCTGTGTTTTTAAAGCTATTTGTTTGGCCGTGCTTTAGATAATTGTAACCTAATCTCTTTGAAAATGTAAGCTCTGTTTGAAAAAAATCAAACATCATTAAAAAAAAATGTAAATTTAATTAAATAAAATTAAATAAATTAATTTATTTTATATATATCTTGACGGAGTAGGGATTGAGGACCGGTTCTTAACTGCAATT
>JAOUQY010000001.1:29205355-29215569 GCA_028566355.1 Doras micropoeus | reverse complement strand
TCCTGTGATTTAGGGCCAGTCGCCATCCATTCGGCAGCTCATCATGCACTCGATGGCAGAGTGGTACATGAGGGGTGAGCAGTATGACCAGGCCAAGCTCTCGCGCATCCTGGACGTGGCTCAGGACTTGAAGGTGCAGCCCCCCCCCAGCTCCCTCACACTCTTCTCCAAACGTTAATCAGCAGTAACCTGCCTGCTAACACCCTGCTTTATTTTTTGCGTATTTGTTCCAGTCTCTATCGATGCTGCTAAATGGTACTCCGTTTGCCTTTGTTATTGACCTTGCTGCACTTGCCTCTCGCCGCGAATACCTCAAACTAGACAAATGGCTGACCGATAAAATCCGAGAGCACGGGGTAAGTGTGTGCTTGCACGAATCCTGTGAGCGATGTTGGGTCCATGCGACTCTAAGAGAAATTCTTTCTGTTTGCTGCAGGAGCCGTTCATTCAGGCGTGTGTAACTTTCCTGAAGAGACGCTGTCCCACCATCATGGGGGGACTGGCTCCGGAAAAAGACCAGCCGAAAAGTGCACAACTGCCTCCAGAAACTTTGGCTACTATGTTGGCCTGTCTGCAGTCCTGTGCAGGGTGAGAGATATGGCAACCTTATAAGTATTTAATGTCTTGCGCTGAATGCAGTCTACCCTGGTTTCCCTTTTATAAGTGATTTATAAGCGAGTTTCATGCCTAAATCTTTTTTTTTTTTTTTTTTTTTTTTTTTTGGAGCAATAAAAAAGAAATTCATGCTGCAATGCATGATACTTCCACTTCCCTTTGCTCGTCAAATATGTTGCTCATATTTCCTTTTTTTTTCTTTTTTTCCCCTGTATAAACACTGTAGAAACGATCACCACAGCCTGTCAGTGAGGCTCCATTTTGATGACACTCAGGCGATGGACACCATATTTGTTTATTTTAATGAGATATTGTTTAGGTGAAACGTTGTATAGCGTGTGAGCCTTGACTGAAAATGTACATAGGGTGCAGACTGCTGAATTCTCAAAACAGCACTGTAACAGTTCAGTGAAGCTATTGAAAGGTGTTTCATAACATGTGGTAAAAATTAATGTTTTGGCTTATTGTTTGATCCATGACTCTTGTCATCAATGTATCAGGAGTGTGTCACAAGAGCTATCTGAGACAATCCTGACAATGGTGGCCAACTGTAGCAATGTGATGAACAAGGCTCGCCAGCCTCCACCAGGAGTCATGCCAAAGGGCCGGGCACCCAGCAACAGCAGTCTGGATGCTATTTCCCCGGTAAGGTTTTGCTCTGTCATGATGCCGTCCCAAATGTTTAATCTTTGCCACAGTGATTGCTGAGTGACCGCTCCTCTGTGTGATTCAGGTGGACCCTCTCACTGCAATGGGCTCTCTCAGTCTGGGCGGCTCAGCCACTTCTCACACGCAGAACATGCAAGGCTTTCCTACACCCCTGAGCTCGGCCTTCAGCAACCCTCAGTCACCTGCAAAAGTTTTCTCCCCTCTGACCAACCCCAACCCTACTACAGCCTTTGGGGGTATCAGCAGCCTCTCCTCGCAGCTCCCAGGTACAACTTACTAACATACTGCTAATGTTAAATATCACACCAAATCTTTACATCCATGCCAGTATACTGCTCACTGGAAACCTGGTTTTAGTAACTTTTGTAGTGTTATATTTGTTTACCCGAGTGCATACTAGCTCAGTTTAAGGAGAAGTGCTTCTCAGGTGCTGCTATTACAATGCTGTGAATGATGAAGACTTAAGGAGGTCAAAAGCCCTATTTGGATGGGATTAAATTTAAATTTAAATTGCATGCATCTGAGTTACTTTGTCCCGGATATTAAACACTTCCCAAACTGCAAAACAAAAATGGATTTAGAACAGGCACTCAGTCATATACTTGGCAATAAAACCTTGACTGTGCACACTACCTGGGAGAAAGAAAAAGTCATTAAGAAATACAGCACCATGGACCTAAGCCAGGAGAGTTGAAAAGCTGCCAAAGAGATACCGGTTCAGCTTGTATCTGAATATCCTGTGTGTGGAGAACAGATTACATGCTGTAAAAACAAACATCTTTTGCAGGGCAAAGGGTTCTGTCCTCTCCAAGTGTTACAAGTGCACAGACTGGAAAATGTGGTGGGTTTTACAGGACTGTGGGTGTAGTGGCAGTTTTTGAAAGGTGCTTGAAAAACCGCAGACTAGCGAGTTATAGGTTGAGCTTTGGAATGACTTATAAACAACTATTAACACAAATAAAATAGGCTTGCACAAGACCGTAAGAGAGAAAATCTGCTGCACATTGAAGCACTAGCTCACCAAACACAATTACATGAGCAGTTGCCAGGCACAAACCATGAAGGACGAAGCTCCAACCAGTACTTACTCTGTATAACCTGTTGATATGGTTCAAATACTCAAAGCACATTCACAATCAGTGCTTTCAGATAGGAATACGGAGCATTTTTCTTGCCTCTGTGCGTTCATTTAGGGTTTTGGCTTGTTTGCTTGTGTCTAACTGTTGGCTGTCTGTTTGGCCAGGTCCCTTGAGTTCAGGCAGCTTAACTGGGATTGGTTCAGGCTTGGGCATGTCGGCAGTGAGCAGCGACCCGTTTGGCCCACGGAAGATGAGCACACCAGGGCTGAATCCGCCCACCTTCCAGCATTGTAGGTTGAAGATCTGTAAGTGGTAGTGGGACTGAGAGAGCCTGAAGCTTCAGCTGTGTTTTCCTTTTTTTTAAAACTTTAAACCCACCCCCCCATCTATTTAGTTTGATAAGCCGTTTGAAATTTTGCTCTGCTTGAACATCCAAAATCAGACCTGTTGTAAAAGGAAACACAGATCAGTCCACATTGCTGCTGTATTTTTTTTCGTAGCAACCAGCTTGGAGTGAAATCCAGAACAGGATTTTAGTTTATATACAAAAACAAGCTGTTTGCTAGGAACCTTGTTGCTTGCTTGCATATGTATAACTGTTGTCTAAAGATGATGTATAAAAGTCGTTCTGCTCTCTCTTTTGTTGCTAGCTGACCTCTCTCAGGTGTGGCCCGAGGCAAACCAGCACTTTAGTAAGGAGATTGATGATGAAGCCAACAGCTATTTCCAGCGAATCTACAACCACCCGCCTCACCCCACCATGTCTGTGGATGAGGTGAGGCAGCAGCCTTTAGTTTTTCATCTGGGCATTTAAAAACAAGGAGCAAACACTTTTTTGGCAACAGGTCTGTCTTGGAGGCTAATGAAATCTTTCTGATACCTGCCTCTCAGGTGCTGGAGATGCTGCAGAGGTTTAAGGACTCGAACATCAAGCGGGAGCGGGAGGTGTTTAACTGCATGCTTCGAAACCTTTTCGAGGAGTACCGTTTCTTCCCTCAGTACCCAGACAAAGAGCTGCACATCACCGCCTGCCTGTTCGGGGGCATCATCGAAAAGGGCCTGGTTACCTACATGGCCCTTGGCCTTGCCTTGCGATACGTCCTGGAAGCCTTGCGCAAACCCTTCGGCTCTAAAATGTATTACTTCGGCATTGCTGCGCTGGATCGGTTCAAGAACAGGTAAACGTTTGTGTATATTTTTTCCCCACTTGAGTAGGTTTGCTGTTTACTTACCACAGCACTCCTGTTCGGTTCCCTAATACTATTCATTTATATCTTTAAGTATAGCAACTCTGCATTAGGTTCCTTCAGTATTTGATTGCTGACTTTTCTTTTGTAGACTGAAGGACTACCCACAGTATTGTCAGCACTTGGCCTCCATAGGCCATTTTCTGCAGTTTCCTCACCATTTGCAGGAGGTAAATGGGTTTCTTATCTTCTTATTCGTAACAGTTACTCTTAATTGCTGTGGCCCAGATTGTATAATTTCCATGGGGAAATTTTTATTTAAGGCCACTGTTACTTGCAGTGTGAATGTACTTGTTAATTCTAGCTGTGTTTATCATGTGTACAGTATATCGAGTATGGCCAGCAGTCCCGTGACCCTCCGGTGAAGATGCAGGGCTCCATTACTACACCAGGCAGCCTGGCCCTGGCTCAGGCCCAGGCCCAGTCCCAGCCTCCTAAAGCTCCTCAGCCAGGCCAAGCCAGCACCCTGGTGACCACCACGACAACCACCACCACCGTTGCCAAAACTTCCACCATCACCAGACCCACTGCAGTAGGTTTTAAGAAGGATATGCCAGTGAGTAGACTTCATTGGGACGTGTGCATTCAAGAATAAGGCCTAATCCACATGTATACAGATGTTTTGGAAAACGGTTTTCATTACTGCTTCATTAAAAAAAAAAAAAAAATTCCATCCACAAACAATTGGAACTCGCATACGCATATCAGACCAATGGCAGTAAGCGCATGGCATGCGTATTCAGCACAGCCAAAGGGATCATTCCTTCATCTTCATTCAACCATTTCAGCCTTGTCAGGGATGCCGTTGATTAAAGGAGATAATACAAAAGAAACCAGGGCTTCCTATTTATGGATTGATGATGTGGGGACTGTTGCTTAAGTTTATGCTTGGGTCTTATCCATAATCTTCATTCGTGGTGTGCTTTGTCTTTGTGGATGCAGGAACTGTACAGCTTCCATCTCATTCTGATGGCTCCACAAGGATGCAAATGCATGATGAAATAATGTAATCAACAGCCATGATAAATAGCTCATTCCTTAACCTTAAAGGGTGTTATGGTAAAGCTTTTTATTTACAGTCTCTCAGAATGCAAAAAAAGAAAAACTATGTTTTCAGAAATATCTGTATACGTGTGGACATGTCTTAAATGAATGGAGTAGTTCATTCAGAACCAAGCTTTTGAGAATCGGACGGGGAAATCGGTGAAGTACCAACGTCTCACCTAAATTGCGGTGACGGAAGACATAAAATCTTACGAGTTGTGAGTTGAGATGTGAGAAATGTTTTCTTTTGCTCCACAGCCTTCAATAAACACCACAAACATAGACACACTACTGGTGGCTACAGACCAAACGGAAAGGATTGTGGAACCTCCGGAGAACATTCAGGAGAAGATAGCTTTCATTTTCAACAATCTGTCCCAATCCAACATGACTCAAAAGGTAGAACCATTACTGATTTTAGTGTTGTGTTCCTTATGCTGTTATGTGATGTCATGCCAGGGGAATTGTTGGGTGTGTGTGTGTGTGTATAGGTTGAAGAGCTGAAAGAGACTGTGAAGGAGGAGTTTATGCCCTGGGTGTCTCAGTACCTCGTGATGAAGCGTGTTAGTATTGAGCCAAACTTTCACAGCCTTTACTCCAACTTCCTTGACACGCTGAAGAATCCGGAGTTCGTCAAAATGGTTCTGAACGAAACCTACAGAAACATTAAGGTAATCTAAAGACTAAGACATGCTAATTGTTTGACAATCTGTATAGGTTTGGCTATTACGTTTTTTTTTTTTGCATGTGTGTAATTTGTGCACTTTTTGTTAAGGTCCTCCTGACCTCTGACAAGGCAGCTGCTAATTTCTCTGATCGATCCCTGCTGAAGAACTTGGGCCACTGGCTTGGCATGATCACCCTGGCCAAGAACAAACCCATTCTTTATACTGTGAGTTCAGTGAAGTCAGAAAAATCCCCACTGCCATGGCTGTCTATACGTTGCAGTATTAACTTTCATATGCTGTGTTGCTGTGTAGGATTTGGAGTTGAAATCTCTGTTACTGGAGGCTTATGTGAAAGGCCAGCAAGAGCTGCTATATGTGGTCCCCTTCGTGGCGAAAGTCCTGGAGTCCAGTCTGCGTAGTGTGGTATTCATCTCAAGATTTTTATTTTAAATCACTTTATCGTTAAATGTAATCATTTACATTATTGCAGGTATTTGTGTGTTCTCTCACCAGCCTCTCTCTCTTTCTCTTGAAGTTAATAGTCCAAAAAAAAAAAACCCACACGCCTTGTCGGGTCAAACTGGAAAACAGAAGTTAGAAAAAATTGAAGTTAGAAAAATTCTTTATACAGAAAGTCTCCCCATATCAATACCAGCTGACCAGTCAGATCTGAGAATTCATCAGCGCTGTGGTGTAAATGCTACACACACGAGACTAACTACAGTTTCTTTAATACAGCTTGCTAAACCCAAATCTCTGATTTCATTAAGGTTTTCAGACCACAGAACCCTTGGACCATGGCCATCATGAACGTTTTGGCCGAGCTACACCAGGAACATGATCTGAAGGTCTGAATCGTCAAGCAGCTTTATCCTTCATTCAGTGGAAATTCAGCATGAAGCTAATGCCAGTGACTTCCTGCTCTCTCTCTCTACAGCTAAACCTGAAGTTTGAGATCGAGGTGCTGTGTAAGAACTTGTCTCTGGACATTAATGACCTGAAACCTGGGAGCCTGCTGAAAGACAAAGAGAAGCTGAAAAATCTGGAGGAGCAGCTGTCTGCACCAAAGAAGGAAACGAAGCCACCTGAAGAACTGCTGCCAGTAGTCACGTCAGGTGCAAAGCACATACCTGTTTAGTTATTTGGCTTACTAGTCTTGAACTTGGTCGGTTAGTTAGTACGCATATGCTGAGTCCGATTTTTAGTTTGTTCATTGATTTGCTTCTTGCTGTTTTCTTTCGCAGCTGCTCCTTCGGCTCCTGCTACAACAGCGACGACCGCCACCACAGGGCCACCCACGCCACAGTTCAGCTACCATGACATCAACGTGTATGCACTTGCAGGCTTGGCGCCCCACATTAACATCAACAGCAATGTAAGCTAATTACGGCCCTTATAGAGAGCATTCATCAGCAGATCATTGCTAAAAGTCTAGAGTCATGATCATCATGCCATAGATGACCTGTATAATATTAGTGGGATAGGAATATATTGCTGTCATGCATTTCACAATACATTAAATTGCTGTCTAAAGTGCTGTCAGTTGAGTATGGGCTTGGATTAATGTAACTAACAGGGCTTTTTGTTTTAATATAATAACAGCAATGCTATAATGGATCAGCAACTTTATGTAGCCGTAATGACATTTCTGCACTGTTTTGTGGTTATAAGACAAAATTTAGAGTGAAGTGATGAGATTAAGCATATTAATTCTTTGTTGACTGGGCAGCCTTTTAGAAAAAGCCTCATCTTTTGAAGTGTTTTTCACTCTTCTCTTTTCTTATCCTGAGCAGATCCCGCTGCTGCAGGCACATCCCCAGCTGAAGCAGTGTGTGAGGCAGGCGATCGAGCGCGCCGTGCAGGAGCTGGTTCACCCCGTGGTGGACCGTTCCATCAAGATCGCCATGACGACGTGCGAGCAGATCGTCAGGAAGGACTTTGCTCTCGACTCTGAGGAATCACACATGCGTGTCGCCGCCCACCACATGATGCGCAACTTGACTGCCGGAATGGCCATGATCACCTGCAGAGAGCCGCTTATTAATAACATCACCGCCAACCTGAAAAACACCTTCGCTGCTGCCCTCAGGGTACACTTATTTCTTAGACGTGTTGTGCACAACTGGAGGGGAAAAAACACACACACACACACGTATATACATTTTGATTACACACAATAGAATGTTTCTTCTCTGAAGCTTTGTGTAACTCTGACTCTGTTATACAGGCTCCCACGCCCCAGCAGAGAGAAATGATGGAGGAGGCGGCTAACCGCATTGCTCAGGATAACTGTGAACTGGCATGCTGCTTCATTCAGAAGACTGCTGTGGAGAAAGCTGGACCAGAGATGGACAAGAGATTGGCCACTGTAAGACTTTCATACTCTATTAGCTTAAAATGTGCTGACGCCTGTTTTCATCACATTTACGTAACCTGTGCTGCTGCGTGTGTCGTGTGTTCACTGTAGGAGTTCGAGCTGAGGAAACATGCTCGTCAGGAGGGCCGGCGCTACTGCGACCCCATGGTGCTCACTTACCAAGCAGAGCGCATGCCAGAGCAGATCCGACTTAAGGTCTGCCTCCGCTTTAACACGTGTACTCTAGTTACAGAATCAAAAAGTTATATGTTGCTTATGTACTAGGTCACTTGTGAAGATGAAATTAGTCTGAACATTCCTTTGTTCTGCAGGTGGGTGGCGTGGACCCTAAGCAGCTGGCTGTTTATGAGGAGTTTGCCCGCAATGTGCCAGGCTTCCTGCCCAGCAATGATCTTTCTCAGCCCACTGGATTTTTGGCCCAGCCTATGAAGGTGTGTACAAAAAGTCTGAAGTCTGTTTTGTATAAAATTATACACATTCATGTTTGCCATGGCTGAATAAATTTCACAGATCAAATACTATTTGAATTATTGATGTTTATGCATTTGAAGGTGAAACACACTAAGTTTAGGATAATAACTGCATTCCAAATATTGCATGAACAAGTGTGAATTGATTCTTATGAATAGTACAATTTATGTTGCTTAACATATCTTACAATATCAGTAACTAAGGTTAAACAGACTGCGTTATAGCTTTAAATCATGTACGTTTTGTGCATCAGCAGCAGCAGACGTGGCCTACGGACGACATGGCTCACATCTACGACAAGTGCATCTCTGACCTGGAACAGCACCTGCATGCCATCCCTCCAGCTTTGGCCATGAACCCACAAGCCCAAGCCCTGCGCAGCCTGCTAGAGGCTGTAGTGATGGCACGTAACTCCCGCGATGGCATCACCGCTCTGGGCCTGCTGCAGAAAGTGAGTCCGAATGCAGTGTCTAACATTGAGGCTTTAGAAGGATTGCCATGTTTCTGACTTAATTGTTTACATTCTCATTTTTGCCCCCCTTCCATGTTTCATCTCTCTTCAGGCTGTTGAGGGTTTGTTGGATGCCACCAGTGGTGCTGATGCTGAACTGCTGCTGAGCTACAGAGAGTGCCACCTGCTGGTGCTGAAGGCGCTGCAGGACAGCCGTGCCTATGGGCCACAATGGTGCAACAAGCAAATCACCAGGTCGGTTTGTAAACACACAAGCGTTAGAATAAGATCTTTAGCCATTATATGCTTTAAGAATTAAGCTTATAACTGTAAAGGACTGCTTACATATAAAGCATTCTTAAAAACACCTGGAACACACATTGGTTATAAAACCAAATGATTGCGTTTGCTGTGTAGGCACTCATATTTCTGAAGCAACCCAGTTTGTCTTGCATTGAGGAGCTTTGCTGCTGAAATTGAGTCTTCATTTTTCCTGTACTGTCTTTGTATCAGGAAGTGGAATTGCATTTATTAGCATTGACTCATCTCGATTCTGAAAGTAAGCTGCACAGTGTCTCATGTAGAAGTTGCCGTTTAAACCGTTGCAGGTGCCTGATTGAGTGCCGTGATGAGTACAAGTACAACGTAGAGGCAGTGGAGCTCTTGATCAGAAATCACCTAGTCAACATGCAGCAATATGATCTGCACCTTGCACAGGTACTGTTTGTTTATGCATGTCTATGGCTTTCCATAATCTGGCTCATAGTGACTTGTGGGGATTACGTGATTCAGACAGAAGTGATTTTAATGGAACTGTACATTACAACTGGACGTTTGCTCGTCTTTCCAGTCAATGGAGAACGGCCTGCACTACATGGCGGTGGCATTTGCTATGCAGCTGGTGAAGTTGCTGCTGGTGGATGAGCGCAGCGTCAGCCACATTACTGAAGCAGACCTGTTCCACACCATTGAGACTCTGATGAGGACCTGCGCACACTCCAGAGCCAATGCACCTGAAGGGTTAGAACACACTTTCTTAATCCAGTTTTGCAGTCTGTGTGTATTATGCGTTTTCCTTGTTTCATGTAACATCACACTGTATAATCATTGCCATTTTGATGACTAGTTGCTGAGAAAAATATGGCAGCCTCTAAAACTGCTAATATCATGTGATTGTCTCAACACTTTAAGCCGTAAACGTTGAATTTGAATGCGTCTCATATCAGCCTTGTGCTTATGGGGTAGGAAAACGTAATAGTGGACACTTGCTATTAGGATCCTGACTTTCATCTTGGAGTTCAACCCTTTTGTTGAGAACTCATGACGCTCTAACACCGTTTCCTTTTTAGCCTGCCCCAGCTGATGGATGTGGTTCGCTCCAATTACGAGGCCATGATCGACCGGCACCATGGAGGACCCAACTTCATGATGCACTCTGGGATCTCACAAGCTTCCGAGTATGATGATCCTCCAGGCCTGCGTGAGAAAGCGGAGTATCTGTTGAGAGAGTGGGTTAATTTGTACCACTCAGCTGCTGCTGGCAGGGACAGCACCAAAGCCTTCTCTGCCTTTGTGGGACAGGTTAGAGGTTAT
>JAOUQY010000001.1:28256229-28271555 GCA_028566355.1 Doras micropoeus | reverse complement strand
AAAATATGGGTTTATGAGATTTGCAAATCATTCCATTCTGTTTTTATTTACATTTTACACAATGTCCCAACTGTTTTAAAATTGGGGTTGTGTATATAATGCAAGAAAAATAGAATATATATTTGAAATTGATAAAATGTAATATTTAAAGAAAAGGAGTTGGTCATAATGTTATGCCTGATTGGTGTATGGGAATTTACCATTGTTGTGGACCATCTTATTCTGGTATTTTGGAGAAAGATATAATGCTGTCAACATATAACACCTTTTCCATGGAACTCCATGTCTGTTTCAGCAGGACAACGCCGGCCTCATTCTGCTCGAGTTACCACAGCGTGGCTTGACTGGCCTGCTTGCAGTCCAGATCTGTCTCCTATTGAAAATGGATGGTGCATCATGAAGAGGAGAATTGGACAACAGTGACTATGGACTGTTGAGCAGCTCAAGACAGCAGTGACGATCATGTTTTGGATGTAACTTAACAAATCACAAATTTGTCTACAACGCTGTATCAGGTGTCTTCCATCAAAGTTTGAAACCTCAAGATGCAATCATTATTGAATGATTTGTATGTTTTCTTTTCAGCATTGTCGAAAGAAATCACCACCACATAATAAATATTGATGGAGGTTTAATTTAGAGCTCAGAACTGGACAGAGAAACAGGGACACATCACTTTGCAAATGCTTTTGTGTGAAAAACATATCATAAGACAAATCATAAGGAAAAAAAACCCCAGAATGCTTCATAGAACACACAAGAAACACTTCAACCCAACGCATGGACAAGTACATAAAAGGGAATGAAAAAGGAACTGGAAAAGTGCCCTTGAAAAATCTAGCTGAGCCTACGTAATCGCTGGTGCAACTAAAACTTGTTGTGAAATGAACATGTTTTAGTGTCCTCACTAACAGTACCTTCATGCAGGAACATTCATTTGACCAAGAAATGCTCAGGTTTGTTCCAGAAACTTCTAATTTGTATGATGGGGATTTTTTGTAACATATCTAAACATGAGACGCTGTGAGGGAACGGCTGTTTATAGCTGCTATAACTTAAGTGACAAATGACATTCCACAACTATCATTAACTATAAACGGAAAAAATGTATGACCTGTCATTCTTTAATTAATAATACAACTGGTTTTGGAAGAAAACACTTCATAACGAACTGTTATTAGCAAACCGTGAACTGGTAGTGTCAACTTTGGTGTGTTAACACATCTCACCACCCCACGGTTGATTATTTTGCTATAAAAGCATGCCTTGGATGTTTCAATCATCCAAGAGGGGCGCATTATTGGAATTCCTTCTAAAATGAATGGACATTGAGTTGTTTGGTCAGCAAGGCGTAAATAAATAATGCATCACAAATGGATGCATTTGTGATTACGCACATAAAAAGAAGCTCAGCTATGCAGAAGGCACAAGAACTATGACCTCAAGCTATATGTTTCACATAACACATTTAACTTAACTTTTAGTGAACAGTTATTTTAACATGTAACATTTGTACACGATTGGTTCACGTGTAAAGAAGATTATTTCTCAGTCTTAAAACTGATGTATGCTGACACAATTACACACAGTCACTTTTATACACGGAAAAAAAAACACATCACATGATTATCTTGTTAGAATGTATCCAAATCTCGAGTTCTAGCGTCTTGCATGTTTCCTACAATGACTGATGTTCTAGTAATGAATTGGATTGATTTAACACACAGGAAATCGTTTGGATTAGATAATGGTTGCTTTTGTTATGCCGTATGCCTTTCATAGATGACTAAATGTTGGTCATACTTTTTGAACCATTTAACGTTGCAAAAAGTAACGGTGTAAGTGACATAACACACTGACGGTTAACTTGTACTTTGCTTATATTTGTCCTATCTCCGCATATTAACCAGTACGCTGCATCCGTTGATGCGCACTGTTTTATTTCACTGCAACTATCAGTAGCTATTACTCTCCTAACGTTCTTTCCTTATATTGGCTTGCACTTTCAGCATGCAGTGTAATCATCCTTGAGAATATCCAATAACACAACATGCAACTATTCAGGATGACCACTAAACATTATCAATACGTGCCCCATTATTAAGGCATTTAAACAACTGCATGGCTGCCATGAAAACCCCCAGCTGCACTCAAATACACAGCTCAGGTAAAACCTAAATAAGGCCCATGAATCTGTTTATATGCATATCATGTCTGCAAATAGACAAATAGAAATTATGTGTGTGGTATGGTACGTATATGCCTTATTGCACACAATAATGTTGGTTTTGTGCTGGGAGGGGAATCCGTATGAATGGTACATTCATAAATTAATACAGCAGGATGTTATTTGGCTGACTGGACAGATCATCTAAAAGCACTATTTCCAAATATTAATTGAAATGTTACTGCTAAAACGGAATGTACAACAAATTAAACACTAATTTTGGAGATAATTTGGTTGGCATTGTAGTCTGTGGATGACAAAGCTTCCAAGGTGACAGTGTGATTGGCAAGATAAGCTACACAGAGAGACAAACCGAGGCCTCAATGTAAAACGTCATTAGTTGCAGGCACATTTTTTTGCAGCTATCAAGATTAGTCTCAGTTGGTGTGGAAAACAAGATAAGATTATTCTAGGCTTCGTAGGTCTTCAGCATGGACAACTAGTCTTGGGATTAGGTTCTTGGTTGAGCCTGACCCTCCCATCCTCCCTCTCCACATTCCTATAAATAAGAGATTTCTGGGCCTTTAAGCGGCATGCCAGGCACATGAAAATGGAGTCCACATTCTGGCTCTCCTTGGGGTCTTTGGCAGATGTCTCAAACAGCAGCATGTTGTGCGCATCAGCAAACTTGAGTGCCATGTTTGACGGCACCTGGATTTGGTCCACCAGGTCACACTTGTTACCGACCAGGACACGGGGCACTGAGGCTGACACACGATGCCCGTTGCACTCCTGGATCCATGTCTTCAGGTTCTCAAATGAGGCCATTTTGGTGACATCATAGACGAAGACAACGGCGTGAACGTTACGGTAGTAGTGCTCCACCATGCTTTTGCGGAAGCGTTCCTGGCCGGCTGTATCCCATACCTGCACCTGTACACGCAAATATGACGAAAGTAAGAAATCAGAGTAGACTCAGCTGTGTGGAGAATAGTTCATAAGAATTCATTAGTTTTTTTATTTATTCATTCATCTTCAGTAACTGCTTCATCATGGTCAGGGTAGCAGTGAATCTTATGAACAATGGGCATGATGTGGGAATACATCCTGGATGGAAGACCAAGCCATAGCAGGCCATCATACACACTTACACATTGACACCTAACGACAGATTAGCATATCCAATCCATACTTACATGGAAAACCTGGAGGAAACCTACAAATGACAGTAACCTTGTGCCTACACAATGTATAGGTTTTATATTACATTATATTTTATATTACATTGAATTTCTTTTCCATATTAATGCAATTTCTCAAGCTAATCCAAGCCATGGCACATTAAGTCAATGCCAAAGATCTAGCACCAGCCAAAATTGACGGATGTTGTATGTGAAATATTGCACTTGACCAAAAGACCCAGTATAATGAGAAGATAGCTTGATCCAAATACTGTACAACTCTTGTGTTTTGTAGTACTTGAGTGTGGTCTTGAGACTTGTCTTGATACCACCTTTTCACCTTCTCACTCTCAGAATTGAAATCAGTTCCACTCGATCTTGAATTGGTCTCCGACTAAAGTGCCATGGGTTGGACTTGTAATTTTAGAGGGAGACATGGAGACCTTTTCTTTTACCACAGTGACAATGATAAACTTTCCTACTCTTAAAATAATTAAACATGTTAATTAAATTATTTTATTTATTCACATTGTATTGAATGGTGCTATGTATTTGATATATAATCTTTATGATGTTGGCAAAAACTGACATGTTATATAGGCCTCGGACTCAACTCATTTACGTTTATGGCATTTGGCAGACACACCATATCCAGAGTGACTTACATTTATCTCATTTATACAACTGAGGGTTAAGATCCTTGCTCAAGGGCCCAACAGTGGCAGCTTGGTGGTGCTGGGGCTTGAACCCTCAACCTTCTATTCAGTAACCCAATACCTTAACCATTGAGCCACCCCTGCCTTGCTCAGGAGCCCAATGGTGACAGCTTGGTGGTGCTGGGATTTGAACTCATGACCTTCTGACCAGTAGTCCAATATCTTAACGACTGAGTGTTCCATCCTTGAATCCTTCAAACACTTGGTCTTGACTCAGACTCAAAGCTTTAAGGTCTTGGTCTTGACTCCATAGGTGGTCTTGTTCCAATCACTATGTGTACCAGTTTGAGGTTCTTTGCTTACAGTGCCTATATAGGGCATAGTATTTTGATGTATAAATTACTGAGGTGGTGGAATGGTGATGCAGCAGGTAGTGTTGCTGCCTCACAGATCCAAGATGTGAATTTGTGTATGCTGCTGGAGTCCCATCCAGGGTGTATTCCCTTCTTATGCCCAGGGATAGGATCAGGGCTGACCAGAATGAAATATTGGTGGAAGACATCAAGGAAATAAATGAATTAATGAATGTGATTTCCCAAGCTGACTCAATGCCGGCAGACAAAACTGATGAATCGCCTCATGTGTTCTGTGAAATATCCTGTTTGCCAAATCATGTGCTATTGTACTAAATATCATGTCACCTATGATGCAACAGTATCAGTACTTATGGTGGCTTGAGCATAGTATTTGGATGTACAATTTAGTCAGGTATGTAATTTGAGACACAGGAAAGATAACATTTTCACACATACGTGTTTCAAAATGTAATTAGAGTCAGCAGAGCAACAGAGATTACTCAGTGGCTGTAATACATGAGTAAACACATTATGTGAATATATTGCTGTCTGTTGTGGTAGGCTTATATTAAACAGAATAATGTGAATAAGGTGATATGGGTTAATGCAGGGAATGTTTGTGAAAGCGCTTCTTTGAGCAAACACAGCAATCAATTATTCAAGAGTGCGAGACGAATCTCAGGGTAAACATGAAGGGAAAGAAAATACAATCAGACATTTCCCGGAAATCCACATCCCATTCATTGCCTTGATCTGAAACATGGCAGAATATACACTGCGCAGGAATTTTTTATTGATGTTTTTGTTTAGCTATTTATTTGTCCATGACCCACCTTTATTCTCTCACCCTCGATTTCAACCGCCTTCTCTCTGAAATCCACTCCGATCGTGGCCTCGGTTTTGGCCGGAAAAGAGCCGCCGGTGAAGCGGAACGTTAAGCAGGTCTTACCCACGTTCGAGTCGCCGATCACGATGATTTTGAAGATTCGCGTTTGCACGCTGCGCTCGAGAGACGTGCTGAGCTCCAAGGAGTCGGACGCGAGGCCGGTGCCTTCTCCGCGCCCGTGCGCTTCGTTCGCCATTGCGGCGAAGTGATGCTGGCTCTTACACGCACGCGCGCACTCGCGTGCTCGTGCACAGCCGCTCTCCTGGGGGTTATAGAGGAAAGGATTTGCACTCACATCGCAGGTAAGTGGTCATTAGTATAGTGTTGCAAAGCTAACTGTGGTCGGTGGCCTATCTCTTACCAGGGTTGTCCTGAACATTTTTTGAATGAGATGTGTTAGGAGCATTGAAAATACACAATGGGCAATTGTATGGCAAATAGACAATGGTACTCCAAGACCAGGGTTGTGCACCTGTGGTATAGTGCAGTGTTGTGTTTTGCAAAGTATCTGATTTGTATCTGTTCCTTGGATTCATTTATATACGTATTTGATTTTACCAAAAATACTTACAATACTTCCAAACATAATGATTCAACGTCATCTTCAGGAATGCCATAGGAAAAGGTCACGTGATCTGAGAGTTGGCGTGGCAAGACTTATTTCAAGGGTTATTCCCGTGAGAGCCCCTCTCTAATTATTGCTTGGATCACTTCAGAATTAATAAAAATTAATAGGACCATCTCTGTGAGCATTCATTTCTTTGAAAAGATCAGAATATGAATCATGCTCTGAGTGATGGCAGTATAAGTTAGATAGCTCAGGCCATCTGGCAAAATGACAACATTTAAATCACATTAATAGCAGTAATAAAACATACAGTTTTACACAAAAAGTGGAGCATCAACACAGTTTCTGGTTTTAGGCCACACTTCAATTTATTCATTTAGAGTTGTTCATAAACATGCCCATTCAAAAACTTTTCTTCAGGCAGTGACATTAATTCTGTTACAGAATGGCTCCCTGTGTCTAGCTGTTGGTAAAACTGTCAGAACAATGCAAACATTTGTGCCTACAAGGCTTCTTTTCTACTCCAACAGTGAAAGGCTGTGTTGTTGTAAATGGTTTACATCTTGAGGCTGTTTATGTATTCGACATACAGTACATTTACACTGCTTACAAACAGCAGACAGGATTCAAATAAAAATCTATTGTGGCATATAAAAATATACATTTATGTATCTTTTTTTAATTTCCAAACCTTTGATGTTTAAGTGTCTAAGAGGTGAATGTATAATTTTATGTACAAACCAATATTTTCATAAATTAAGTACAAAAAGAAAAAATCCCATGGGTACTCCAGAATGTGTGTTGGTTCTCAATCCAAGGCTGCAACAATACTAGTCTTTTTAAAAAGAAAGCAGGATAATGCCTGTTTGTGGATTGCTGAGACTTTTCCAGGAACAGTAAATGCAGCTTTCTATGTACACTGGTTTACAAGAATATAGTGTTAATGTCTTAAACTGTATTAAATTAGTTTAACACATATTTTCTCCTTCCCATGTTCAGTTCACCTGAAGGTATGTTGCTTTGAAGTCCATTCCCAAGGCATTTTTGGCATTACACTTATAAATTCCAGAGTTCATAAGGCTGGGATCCTGTATGACCAAACTACCATCCTCTGTCATGTATATTCCACCCATTGAGGTGAAGCGATTATTGGGTACAAGCGTAGTCCGGCCAGGCAGAGTCCATGAAATGTCTGGTTTAGGAGTGCCAGTAGCGATGCATTTTAATGTCACTGGAGACCCCTTAGCAACTCTTATTATGGATGGAGGTGCATTAGTGATCTGTGGTGGAAGTACCATAATAGTCACAGGATAAGACAGTGTTGATGATCCAAATGTGTTAGTGGCTTTGCAAATGTAAGTACCCCTATCAGATTTTGTTGTCTCTCTAAGCTGAAGGGTTCCATTTGATAAAAAGGTGACTCGTCCAGTAACTTGAGGCCTGTCCAATACCAAACCATTTGGAAGAGTCCATGTGATGGTTGCTTGGGGCCAGCCTTCCACTGTGCATGGCATGTTTATTGACTGTCCAAATGAAATCTTCATAGGTGTCGGTGTACCTCGTATTTGAGGCTTCCTTCCAGGTTCCAAAGCATACCGTTTTTCTTCTTGTCCTGCAACATTTTTGGCTAAGCAACGATAAACACCTTTGTCACTGGGCACTGGTTGAATAATTTGCAAACTGCCATTTTCCAAAAAGTGAATAAATCTCTTTAGTTTCATTCCTGGAACCAACACTGTGCTGTTGGGCAGAATCCAGACAATCTCTGGCTTAGGTTTTCCCATAGCCTGACACTGTAAAATGATCTCATCTCTGTCAGTTGTGAGGGCTAACACCTCAATATTTGGAATAAGGAAGCTTGGTTTTTCAGCAAGTGATACAACTTCAAGTTCAATCGCTAGGCTGGCCTCTCCCAGGTAATTTCTGGCCACACACAGAAACTTACCCTCATCAGTTTTCCGGATACCTCGCACTTCAAGAGTACCATTCTTATGGACTTGGAATCTGCCTCCAACATAAGGTGTAGGCAGGGACATGCCGAAAGATGTGGTCCATGTTACCTGGGGTTCGGGCATGCCCTCGGCTTTGCAGTGCATCAGCACAGTCTGATAAGACACTGCCAAAACTCTACTGTCAGTTTGTCCACTTTTTCTGTTGATATATGGCTCACTGAGCTCTACTTGGAGCTGCATGTTCTTAATGTCATCGCCAGCTGAGTTCCTTGCAATGCAAGTGTACTTTCCCTGGTCTGCCAAAGTGACCTTATTTATGATGAGTGTTCCATCTTTGAGTATTTGATATTTTCCTGAAGATAAATTTATCATTTCATTGCTTGGTGAAATCCAGATAATTGTAGGAGGAGGTTCACCAGTAGCATCACACTTCAGCTGGGCTGAATGGCCAAGTGGAAAATGGAGAGACACTTGGTCTTTGGATGAAATTCGGGGTGAATTTTGGACAACTTGGACACTCACTTTCATTGCGTCCTCTCCCAGTGTGTTCTTTGCATAGCATGTGTAATCGCCCTCATCACTTTTTCCCATATGTGGCAACAAGAGTGTTCCATTGTCAAATATGATATAGCGACGACTGCGAGTTCCACTGTCATCTGACTGGAGAGCATTGTTTATCATTGTGCCATCAGGGAGACTCCATGACACTTCAGGATCTGGAAGACCTGAAGCTACACAGTCCACAAGGAAGTTCTCTCCATTTGTGACTCTCTTCTTTTGACTGCCCATGTTCTCTATTTTAGGTGGCTTCATGAGGACCTCAAGTTCAAATAGTTCCATGTCCTCTCCATTGGGCCTTTGATACATGCACAAATAACTTCCCTGATCTTTTTCAGTCAGTTGCAGGATCCTGATTGTGCCATTACGGAATGCAGTGATGTGTCTGTGAGGACTAGAGACAAAGAAAAAAATCAGAAAAAAATCAAAAAATTAATGCATGCTCAATAATTCAGGTAAGTAATTCAGAGAAACTTGAATCAGTTCATCTGGACACAAGGTTTAGTTTGAAGATGTGTTTCATCACTCAAACTGAAGTTTGAAAAAATTACTCAGACAAGTGAAGAACTGTATCTTCACACTAAACGTTGTATCCAGATGAACTGATTCATCTTTCTGGCGAAAATTAGAATGTTATCATCTCTTTTAATATTTTTATAATTGTTGTTATTTTATTACCAGCATTGTTTTGTTACAGGCTCAGGAAAAATATGGTGTAATTCTGAGGCATGGATTATTGCAATTATGCAATGTGAAGTGTGACGGCAGTTCAATAAATATTGAAATTCCTTAGTGCCACATCATTATTGTTTTGTCTGCATCAGCAAACTTTATTTGGGTTTCTTGTCTGACACCGCAGATTGTTTAACATTTTCAGACGTTGTTTGAATTACTATAATGATGAATATACATCAGAATATAAGAGTCAGGTACGGTTTTAATTATCTCACACCAGCTGTGTTTTGTACAGTGCCTACGCTGGTGGGCCCGTGGCTTGTGAAGTAAAGTATTTATGTAGAAAATCATGCATTCTTATTGCAATAGAATCATAGTATAATGCAATTTTAACTCCAACATAAAGTTTACATGTGTTTACAATGCAGTCATACCTGTAGTGATGTTCCAATAGTGTTTTAGATGGCAGCCTCCAGACCGTACCTCTGTGGTAGTCGGCTGACTCAGGACAGTGCAGAAACACGGTGGAGCCATACATTGCTGAAACACTATGCTGCTGTGATGGGCCTTTCCATGGACCTGGGGACTCCTGTCTGATATCCAGCTTCACCACTCTCTGAGCAAGCCCAACCACATTTGTGGCTGAACACTCATATCTTCCGGCATCCATTGGAACGACACTCCTGATATACAGTGTGCCATTGGGAAAAATAAACAGACGCCTCCCAATGAACTGTGTAGGTTTCAGTTGTGAACCATCAGGAAGAATCCACTTAAGAAGCGGTTCAGGTTCTCCCTTAGCTGTGCAATATATATAAATACTTCTTCCAGAAGTAATATGTATACTCTCAGAAGACTCTTCTTTGATTGTTGGTGGCAATGCAGCAACATGTAGCTGATAGGTCAGAGTGTCAGCACCCGCTGCATTACTAGCAATACACTTGTAGTTGCCTTTAATGGAAAAGTTTGCTGAGTGAATGCTGAGAGTTCCATTAGGAAAAAGTGAGATAGGTCTATCAAGAGGCATCAACTCCCGCACAATGGTTCTGTCAGGAAGAATCCAGGATACCTGAGCTTGGGGCTTGCCTGCTGCAATGCAGTCCAAGCTGATTGGTTTCCCCAAGTACACAGAGACCTCTCTGTATTTGGGGCCTTCGATTTTGGGAGGTTCTGTCTGTACAATAAGTGTGACCACCATGCGGTCTGAGCCAAATTTGTTCTGTGCAGTGCAAATGTACTGACCTCTGTCCTGCAGCTGTACATTCTTTATAACAAAGGAACCATTTGGAAGAACCTCAAATCGTTGTCCATGTTTAGTACTGGCTTGAATTGTAGCACCTGTACAGGAAATGATGTAGATGCTGTATTAAGGAACTAAGCAACAAATTTCAATTGTTTGTCTCATGCAAGTTTCAGTTCATTTCTTACTCAATTAAAACAGCAGATGTTTCTTGGTGTATATCATATGTTGTTTTAAAATAGGCACAGCTCTAAATATAATGCTTTTGAGTTTACTATGTAATCAATGACATGGGTAATCTGTATAAATATATACAGCACAGTATAATTAGCCTGGACATTTAGTACACACACTTTATGTATAAACACTTTATTGAGTATAACTCAAATATTCCAAATATACATTGAAAGCACATTTGTGCTTTTTGATTTTTATTGTCATGTAATGTAGTCTAATATATAATTAAAAAGGACATATTTTTGGTACAGAATATGTGTTGTCTATATACCCTATATGGCCACCTGTCCACGACACCCATATGTATAGTATGTCTTTGTCTGCTGTAGCGTTACTAAGGGACTCAACCCAAATTTGCTTCAGTATGACAGCCTGCACAATGCGAGGTCCATGTAGACATGGTTTGCCAAAATTGGAGTGGAAGAACTCACATTCCTTTCACCAAGCCCTTACTTCAACCCTGCTAAACACTTTTGTGATGAACTGGAATGCCGAATCCACCCTTGGCTTCCTTGTCAGACATTGCCCCTTGCCTGAGTCAGACCTTACAGATGGTCTTGTGGCTGAATGGGTAAACCCCACAGTCACATTCCACATATCTAGTAGATAGCTTTCACAGAAGAGTCGAGGTTATTGTAACAGCAAAGGGGGACGGGGATGTTCAAATGCACATATGGGTGTGATGGTCAGGTGTCCACAAACTTTTGGCTATATAGTGTATTTGCTGTAGTCATGTTGGTTACCTACCTGTAGAGACTTTTGTCCAGGAAATAACAGGCTTAGGGTCTCCTGATGCCTGACAGCGCAGAAGAACATTTGTCTCTGCCAGCGTGGACACAGTGGCTGAGTCAACTGTCAATATTTTGGGTTTCAAACCACTCCCCATCAGGTTTGGAAAGGGCAGAGCAGTGCTCAGTTTCTTTGGTCCAAAGTTACTGTAGTGCCAGCGACTGCCATATAGTATGCTGGCTGTGGTGTGTGGCTTGCTAGTAGTTGCTATAATAGAAGGGGGTGTTACAGGCTTGTAGATACCTGGAAAATTCAGAGCTGGATCTAGTTTTGGGGTGGGCTGGTAAATTCTTGGTTTGGGAGTAACTAGCTTTCCTGACTGGGCTAAGCGGTGGGCATCAAGCTCGGATTGTCGGTATCTGTTTCGAAGCCTATTGAAGAGCAAGTAGTCCCTTAATTGGGTTGAGCGATCATGTGGTACTAGAGATTTAGGAAAGGGGGCTGCTGTTGACCAAGGGATATACAGTGTGGGGTTCGCTGTTTGTGCTGTGATTTCAGGCCGATTAGTGATCCCTGCATTCCCTCTACTTGTGTGCAACGGATGCAATGTTTTGTCCAGTGAAGAGTGCTTTGATCCATGAAATCTGGGCCAGACTGGGATTCGGTTGGTATAGGTCCATAAGGGAGAAGTGGTGTAAGGCCTTGATGTAACTGAGATTGTTTTTTGTCTTTGAATTAACCAGGGGTGAACAAGCAAACCAGGACTTTCAGGTCTTTTCATTGAGATGTCCACTCTGTCTCTAACGTTATAAGTCAGTGCTGGTTTCTCTGTAGTTAGTGGTTCTTTGTGAGGTACGGGAGGTTTAATAATATTGATTTGAATAGCAGGAGAATTTGTATTTGTTATCGTTTGTCTGTTACTTTCTTTATTTATTGTGCTGCTACTCAAACTAATATCCTCAATGTTTTTGTGTCTGTGCCACTTATCTTGTATTGGTGCTACCATGAGAGGATTCTCAGAAGTTGCAATTGCATGTTTTCCATCTTTTGGTGACATAGGTTTTTTGTTAGCTTGAGACTTATCTGTTATGTCTACATTTAAACTGTGTTTGATTTTAGGGTCATGCTCTCTCAAAATATCTGAATCTGTGTGTGGCTTTCTTTCTGGTCTCTTATTCATAGTTTCAAAGTAAGTGTCTGTGATGATGAAAGATTCAGGAGCTGCTGTAATTAATAAAGTTGTGACTGCTACTTCTGTGGTTGGTGGGGGATTTGTAGGTCTCTGTGTATGTAACCGTCTTGATTGAGGTCTTCTTCTGTATGGATGTCTTCGTCTTGGGTTGGGAATGTGATTATTTGCTCTTGTTTTCTCCTCTAATTTTGGCCTAATCTGTTTCTCAGTTTGTGTCACAGGTTGCAAGTTTGAGCTAACTGGAGACAATGTGGTGGAGTCAAGCTTTTGTAAAGCCATTTTAGTAAGGTTTGAATCATCAGACTTTTGATGCAGATGTTGTGTTCGGTGTGGTGAACTGCGGTCTGTAGGCTTTCTCTTACGGGACTGTTGCTTTGTATTGAAATCGTTTATATGACTACTACCAGTAGCCTTAGCAGTAAAATAGACAGTGACAGGAGCAGGAGTGGTTGTAGTTGTAGTGGTTGTAGTCATAGTAATTTTAGTGGTTCTAGTTGTTTTCAATGCCATTGTGCTTGCCACTGTTGTTAGTGGTTGCATAGTTGAGACTTTAGCATTTGCTTTTGCTAACATTTGTGCCCATCGGCCTGGGTCAAGCTGCTTGACAGATTTATTTGGTTTTCTACCTTTCTTGTTGATATTTTTTCCTTTAAAGCCCTGTCGATAAAGTCGACCCATGCTCCTATCTTTTCCAAGCACCCTCTGTGGTGTTTGTGTAACTGCCAACTGTTTGATTTCTTGGTATCCTGACCCCTCCACATCCTCTTTGGCATACAACAGTGATTCACCAATGATCATACTAACATCCGTGAGGTCTTCCTCTTTTTCACCAGTTACAACAACCAAATGAGACAACATGTCTGCTCCATGAAGGTTAGCTGCTAAACAACTGTATTCCCCAGCGTCTTCATTCTTCACTTGTTTTATGATCAGTGTGTTATTTTGTGACACAGAGATTCGTCCCACTGTATTGGATGTCTTTAGAATCTGCTGATTTGGTAGGAACCATCTTGTTTGAACTGGCTGGGGTGATATAACTGAACAGGGAAGACTGAGGGATTCCCCAGTCGCCACAGACATTTTCTTTCCATTTAGATCACTAGGACTTAGGAGACGTTCCCTAACAATAAGCCTATATGAAACAATGTCTACACCTGTCTCAGTGCGCACAAAACAGTGATAGAGCCCAGTGTCTGACAAGCTTGTGTTTTTGATGACTAATCTGTTATGGTCTGATGTAATTCTGTGGGAATCTGCTTTGTCTAAAGTAGTTAAATCTGGAAGCATCCACTCAACAGACAGTTGCTGTGAACTCAATATGTTACAGTTAAAAATGGCATCAGAGTGCTCCAACACAATTTGAATCCTCTCCAGGGTTCCTCTTGGAATCAAA
This sequence comes from Doras micropoeus, assembly GCA_028566355.1. NCBI lineage: Eukaryota > Metazoa > Chordata > Actinopteri > Siluriformes > Doradidae > Doras > Doras micropoeus. Next base: position 28,257,765 of record JAOUQY010000001.1, on the reverse strand, counting down.
GCCCAAGAAGAGACTGTATCATCATGTTCTCCTCTTCCATTGATCTGTTTTGATATAAATGTTGAGAAGTTCATTACCAGTTTTTTTGTTGTTGTTTTGTGTCTGTTCAACTGAATAGTAACTTTGGGCTGCAACAACCAGGCAGGTTCAGCCATTAAATGTCCTTTGAGCTCAGTAAAGTAAGGGGAGTCCTCACTTGTGACCTGGGAGTATTGAAAGGTCACCTTTGAGGTGTTCTCATGCCTTGCTCCTCGCTCCAAGATGGCTGGGCTTTCATAGTAGTATGCAACGAGTCTCCATAGGTTCTGCAGAGCATCCCTGTCAATCTCACACTCAAGTAGGGTTAGTAAGGTCACATTCACTGCCACCTCATCTGACCTTTTCAGCTTCTCCCATACCATGGAGTTTCCTTCAACTGGACGGTTTACATCACAAGCCACATGGGCCCTATTCCCATGGCTGTCAGACAGCATGAATGCCAAGTGGCCCAGTGGGTGCCCCAAGTCCTTGGTGTATGGGAGGTCTGGTTCCTGGTCCTCCAATGCACTATACTCACCCAGCTTCAGTGGGGACTGTAGAGAAGGCCTGTCACAGGACAACTGCTGTACTGAGAGCTGGAAAATGTGGCTGTTGTTGAGAGTTTGTGGTGAAGCACAAACAGCACAATTCCCACTGGATGCAGAGTCCCGGTCCTTCTTGCACTTAATCACTCCTGTAGATAGGTAGAGCACTGGCAAAATTAGTCCTTTTATGCCTGTTAATCTATTTAACAATAATAAGGTTAGATAAAGAATCAGGGCATTTGTTCTACCTTTTTGTTTCATGTACAGATCATGTACATAATCTTTTAGCAAATTACTAGGCTCAACAGTCCTAGTAATTGTTTTAAAGCTTTTTGTGGAAAAGTCTGACTAGCTTTGATCAAATCACTGCAAATTAAATTAATTAACTGCTTAATTAATTCAGCAGGGACAGGCTTGCATAAACGCTTGAGCTAAATTAAAGCACAACATCATGATAATGAGGGTAGGTGTTGAAATCTCAGAAAAAATCTCACCCTCATGTTTCTTGTCCCATTCTAAAAGCCAGTGTAGCTGACAGTCACAAGTCCAGGGATTGTTATGCAGAGAGAGGACTTCTAGTCTGCTCAGGTGCTGAAAAGTACCAGGCAGCAAGTTCTCTAGCTGGTTGTCTGCTAGATGAAGGTGCTGTAGGCTTGAGCCCCAGAATGTCCCCAGGAGAGAGAGGGTGGTGAATGTGTGTGGATGAAGTTCATGCAACCTGTTGCTCTCCAGCTGAAGGAGCTTCAGTGATGTTAATCCATTAAAGGAGAAAGGCTCAATAAAATTGATGTTGTTGTGGTCTAGATGAAGGCGTACCAGCCTTGTCAGGCCCTCAAATATACTGGGATCTACTCTTGTTAGCTTGTTGTAGCTCAGCTTCAATATCTGTGTGATACAGGGGTGGGAGGGTTACTACATGTATACTATACTGTATGATAGTATATTGTTCTATATTTTAAAAATGTATTTCAAA
>JAOUQY010000001.1:28148872-28159736 GCA_028566355.1 Doras micropoeus | reverse complement strand
CCTACACCATACTAATAAATTATTGTGGTCTAAAATGACAGGTGTTTCAGTTTCATTGTCTAACCCCTGTATCTATCATCAGTTACAGTTACAGTGTATCAAAAGTAACCCTTTAGTTAATAATTTAATACCTCAGTGTTCGAATGATCAGTTAATCTATAATGGCTTCATATGAGCTTCAGAGTGACATTCCTATGACTGAGGCTTTATCTAGCCTACATAGTTATCCCATTAGCTTAGATATCCCTGTTAACATGCAAACTTATGCCTTTAGAATATCAGAGGTTACCTGAAACATGTCTAACATATTAGTGAACTATTTTCCTTTTTAAGATGTATACTCTTACTTGTGTTACTTAAGCTCAGACTTTTTCCTTATGCTACTTCAGAGCTTAACACAAAGACCACCACAAGGAAATCCCTAGGGGCAATATTAGGTCTTTGTTATTACACCACTATTCACCCCAACCAGTCAAGAACACAGTAATTAAAGATATGTTTAGATATTTAGATATGTATTTTAGCCAAATAGCCAATTAAGACCATTCCCTGCTTCTGATATGCCCTGCCCTTTGGCTTGAAGAAACATGGCTCTGAATCATCATCATTCATGACATTTTAGAGTGTGATTTGGATCTGGATCTGGTGTAGCTGGAGTGTGTATGTGGCAGAAATATGGCATATCTCAGATGTGTTTGTAGGTAAAATACATATGACAGGAAATATGGCATATTTCATTTGTTATGTAAGGAAAAATACACTGCAGGAGCTTGTTGGCCTTCAGATTCCAGAAAGAGGATCTTGCCTTGTGAATTATTCTCCAATATTCTTACCAAATTCAAAAAGCCATATTGCCATTAAGTTGTCTTGTATGCACATGCACAGTAGGAATTCCATTTGAGTTATTATGTCTTATTGTCAGTTGATTGTTATACTTATATAAAATAGATGGGTGTATTTGGGTAGAGAAAATTCCCTTGATAGAACTTTGGAGAATTACAGACATGGCCCTGTGCAATGGATTTTAGAGGTGGATGTATGTAGGTGGCAAGGTGACACACTGCTGCCTCCAGGGTCCTCAGTTCAATCCTGAGCTCAAATTATTGTTTGTGTGATTTTCTTTCATGTTCTCCCCATGTCTATGTGAGTAGTAAATAATAAATAAAACAAAACAAAAAAAGCTTCAAGCCATTTGTAGCAAATTGGATGGTTTGGAGGCCAAACAATTTCACAATATTTTTATTTTAAATTTGTTCAGCTCCTCTAGTCTACTTATACCAGCTGGCCCTGCATAGGAATGTGTGTGTGTGTATGTCTGTTTGTGGCATGGAATAGGTCCAGATTTAACTGCCTCATTGCTGAATGCTTTTATAGTTAATAATAAAAATCTAAAGTACCAAAAAAATGTGCACTCTGACATAAAATACACGGGATGTCCCACTGTCTGTGCCCTTGAGGAGTATTTCAAGCTGGAGCGTATTGATGGCACACAATGTATCCAACCCAAAAAGTCTTACAAAGATTACTTTCAACCTTCCAAGATTGATAGTCTTACCAGAAAACAGAGCATCTATGCAGAACATGTCTCTGTAAATGCTTCCCAATGTCTAATTTAAATGTTGGATGAGGATCAATACAAAAGGGAAGCAAAGCGTTGCATTTTATGTACAGAAATAGTTTGTAATGGCAGTGTAGTTAGCAGATCAAGCACTGTGCCTAGGAATAAATGATGATATCGCTGGCAAGATGGGACATTTTAATCAGTCAAGCCGACGTTATTAACACAGCCCTGATGCCAAGAAATAACAACATTGTGAAATGTCAGACAGGAGTGTTATTAAAACCAAACTATAATTAGTCCATAAAATTAGACGTTACATAGGATTGTGTTTTGGTGTGCTCAGAAGAGCTTAATATGTCACTCCTTTTGGTCCTGACATGGTAATTTGAAAGCAATTTGGAACTGACTATGAAATACAGGGACTTATCAATTAACTGTTACTGTTTCCTTTCAGTGCAAAATATTCCAATGTGAAATTATGAAGGCTTGTCAACACTGAAAAAAAGTCAGTACTATTATCTGTGACAAAGCAGATTGATTAATTTTTAATTACTTATGATATGATCACATTTCACAATAAAATTGTAAGCACACCTAAATGTTTAGACAGTTTGAAACTTCTTCTAGCCCTAACCCTGGGCTTTTTTTTTTTTTTTTAATCATGACTAGCATGGCTTGTCACTACATCTGCTTTACTATGCAAATGCCGCTAGATAAGATGCTTCCTCAAGAACCATTCATTTGATGAATAATAGTCAGTAGCCTAATCTATCACTTGAAGCCTCAGAGCTAAATTCAATCCAAGGTTTATTTGATCACAAGGTATGCACAGTTAAGTTAAACGCTGGCACTTGTTGAATCGTGGCTTTTGGAAGATGGCCTGTCAGATCTCCAAGATCACCAACTCCTAGCTTATATCTTGTCTACTCTAACTGCTAAGCAGTTGTATTTGTCTATATGGGAGTTTCCTGCTTAATTTCTGTAGTCAGTTGTTGGATTGCAAGATAAGGTTTTCTTATTTGACAGAATATAAATAAGGATGCATAGAATCACCTTTTATTGGCCTCACTGTATTACAATAATGGCTTTCTTTTGCATATATGGCTTGCACATTGAACCCAGGGCACTGGAGAAGTTTTGCATGCACCAACTTTGTCAGCTAAATGAAAAGTGGGTATTTTTATTCATGAAGGTCAAATGCACATGAATCAAGTCAAGCTTTGCAGCCTTCCTTCTTTCAGATAATTTCCATCAAAATGCTTCAAAGAAAAGTAGGCTGTGAGTTTCAAGTGGAGAAAAGATATCCTCAGAGCCTGCAACACAAAATGTATAGTTATGCATTCTTTGTCATGTGCCTAAACACGCTTGATAGGTTTAGAAACAAGTGAGGAAAGGGACAGCGTGTTTTTTAGTGCTAGAATGATGGACAATTGCTGAGCAGAGATATTCATGCAAATGAGCCAGAAAAATGAAAAGACTTGTTTACCAATAACCCATTCAAGGAAGGCACACAAAGCTTAGATTCCTTCAACCTACAGGGCCTTGCACCATTCCCCCATGCAAAACCTCAAGCAGAATATATTCACTGCTGGGTGGGTAGCTGTAAATCTGTCTTGAAACACACAATCAAAAACTTCTAGTATAAGTAGAAAGATATTTTCCCTTTGGTGGCCAGGCATACGGCATAAGAAAACCTTTGTGAAACTCAGTGGTAGTCATCTAAAACAACATAAATATTTTATAGTGGAAGTAGTCTGAGAACTGGCCAAAGGTACTTTATATACAGTATATGCATTATATATGTGCAAACAAAAGGAACCTTTTTTGGGCCAAACTGTGTGGTGGTCTGAGGAAAAAAAGTATCCCAAATTGCCGTAACAAAAAAAATCAGACAAAAATGACAAAAAAAATCTGTTTTTACCTAAAATATATGTATATGACATATAATATGTATATGACAAATATACTTAAAATGACCCAGAAGTGGTTTTATTTACTTTTTGCCTTGGATTTTTGCAGAGCTCATGCTTGGAAAGGGCCTGTTTAATAAACACAGCAATAAAATGTCTAAAACCTTGCTTGCTACAGCTTGCCATGGAAACTAACACAATGCTAATTAATTCAGTTTCTAATCAGACACTGTGTGTGAAATGCTCTGTCCACAATGCTCATGTGCCATGACATTCTCATCAAAGCAGAAAAAAAGAAAAATAACACTTACAGTCTGTACAAATCAACATTAAAGCAGGTTTAAAATGTTTAAATGACCTGATAAAAAATTTGCCAACAGAACTAATCACCAATTATATTCGCACAAATGTTAGCATGAACAGAGATAACTTGAGTGAAGAGACAAGGATGAGACTCGTGTTTAAATTCTGCAACCCTCAGCTGAGAAAAAATGCTTATGTGGATGATGTTGGTAATCAAAATGAGAACTTGTTTTTCTATGTATAATAGGTTATAAATGTAGAGATAGGTATGGCATCTTTGACTGGAACTGGAATTAAATCTTTAAATGCAATTTTCCCCCTTTTTAATTTTTGGGGGTGAACAGACTTTCAAATGCTAGAAATGCCATGGGCTCTATTTTTGTACAGGTGCAAGCACAGCTTAATGGCATATAAGCCATTTTTATCTGTTTTCATCCAGTTGCTAATTAATTAGTGAGAAATGAACATGCTTATGCTGAATTGGGTGGACTAGTGGAACAAATGAGTGCTGCTCATTCAGCTGCAGGACAGCAGAGCTGCTCTTGTTTGACAATGCTGAGCATCCAGATGACTAATGAGCAGCTCATATTTAGTGCTTTCATCTGGCCAACATAACAACATAGAGTGACATCAGTTGAGTAGTTTTGTTTAGTTTTTATTGCATTGATTTAGATGCATGCAGCATGTGCAATGTAGTTTAACCTGCTTTAAAGCTTCAGAAACATTAATGAAACGTAATTACAGTATAGTGCTTATACATCAGAGCAATAGACTATAAAACATGCTGCATGCTTACTGTAGGACATTTGGTTGCACTGCAAATATTTATTTTTAATTAACAACTAGGTCATGAGATGAGTGGAAATTATATTATTAAATTAAATTATATAAATTATTTAAACAACTTTAGTAGGTTACCATCTGTGATATATTTAGCTTAAAAGAAAAGAATTTGCTCTTCTCACCATGCATTAAAGTATTGTTTAGGCAGTCATCAGGGTCTCATGCAGAAGAGAAGACATTTTTTTCATTTTTTTATACCCTAAGAACATTATTTAATTTAATTATTTAATAAGACAGTATAGCACACTCAGGGGAAGCATTATACACTCTCTTCCACATACATGAGCTCATGAATATCTGTGATTGTTTAATGTCACTGGGATTGACAGGTGCCGTCCTTGTCACCCAGAGAGCACCACCAATTTTGTACCATTGGGTCCAGCCACTAATGGATGTAACATTTTTAAAACCCAATGGAACACAATTATAGTCTGGAACATACCCTCTATATACCCATTCCATTGTAGGGCACAATGCACACACATTGTGTCATCTAGGGGCAATTTAGCCTAGGCAAACCACTGGAGATATGATGTATACAGTGCTGCTACAAAGTATTTGCCCCCTTCCCAATTTCTTCTATTGTTGCTAATTTGTCACATTTAAATGTTTCATATCATGAATTTAATATAAGATAAAGACAACACAATTAAACACAAAATGCACCTTTTAAATGATTATTCCATTTACTGAAGATAAAGATTTGTTCAAAACCTATATCACCCATGTGAAAAAGTAATTGCCCCCTTAGCTACCAAATCAACCAGTTAACCAAATTCAGTTGACTGTTGGATTCAATTTCGTTAGCCACACTGAGGCATGATTAGTGCTGGACTTGTTGAATCTAAACATCACTTAAATGGAACCTGTTTCGCAATGTGAAGCAGGATAGAAGGTTTCAAAAACCAGCATATATATACTGCACAATACTGATGTGAAACAAAGTCACCGAAATCTACCAAATCTACTCTGAAAAGTGTTACAAAGCCATTGCTGAGGCTCTGAGACTCCAGAGAACCACAGCAAGAGCTGTTATCCACAAATAGAGACAAGTTTGATTAGTGGTGAACCTTCCCAGGAGTGGCCAGCCAACCAAAATATCATCCAGAACCCATCAATAACTCATCCAGGAGGTCTCAAAAGAACCCAGATGAACATCTAAACACCTGCAGGCCTCACTTACCTCAGTTACAGTCAATCTACATGATTCCACAATAAGAAAGACATGGGGTAAAAATGGCATCCATGGGACCACTGTAAGTCTCAAAACACTGCTGACCAAAAAGAACACAAAGGCTCATCTCACATCTTAAACATTTAAATGACCACCAACACTTTTGGGATAATATTCTGTGGACTGATGAGTCAAAGATGGAGCATTTGGAAGGCATGGCTCCTGTTACATCTGGTGTAAAGCTAATACTGCATTCCACCATAAGCACACCATACCTACAGTCAAACATGGTGGAGGTAGCATGATGTTCTGGGCTGCTTTGCTTCTGCAGGACCTGGAAAACTTGTCATAATTGATGAAACCATGAATTCTGCTCTCTATCAGAAAATCCTGAGGATGTCCACCTGACAGTTTGTGACCTAAAGCTCAGGGACAATTTGGTTTTACAGCAGGGCAATTATCTGAAGAACACAAGCAAGTCCACCTCTGAATGGCTCAAAAGAAACAAAATGAAGGGTTTTTTTTGGCCAAATGAAGGTTTTGGAGTGGCCAAGTCAAAGTTCTGACTTGAATTCCATTGCGATGCTGTGGAACGACCTTAAACAGACAGTTCATGCTCACAAACCCCCATTGTAGATGAAATAAAACAATTCTGCAGAGAAGACTGGGCCAAAATTCCTCCATGGCAATGTAAATGACTCATCACTAGGTATCACAAACATTTGATATATATATATATATATATATATATATATATAAAACAATAAAAGAAAGCTCAAAAGATGGTACAAGTGATACTAGACAGACTGTTATTTTTACCCTTGAAATATTGATGTGAAATCTATTAGCCAAACCTCATTACATATATAATTTTGAAAAACTCTCTACTGTGTGAAGGAAAAGTCTTTTATCAGAAAGCCCTGTCTAACATGACAGAGCACTGATATGGAATTAAAAAGACATCTATTTGAACATCTATTCCTTTTTTTTTTTTCAAATCTATGACTGCAGGGCTTCAACAGCTCCTCTAAAAGCATCTTATCTGTGCTGAGGCTGAACATTAGACCCTCCTAATCTTGAAGTATGGGACTTGCAATGATCTTAGCTCAACTGTGGATCAAGCTCACTAAATCCACCTCCATGCCCGAGTAGCTTTCATGCTTCCTTGCACGTCTCAAACCATTTACTAATCATGCAAGTCACTCACGTGTCATTCAGGCCCAAGACTCTCAATCAGTTGGAGCTAAATGGGACTGTAGAAAGGTGAAAGCTGTTATGAAAACATTCACACTGTGCCATAACACATATCTGTCTTCCCCTCATCCTAATTACCCACCTCAATCTTCCTTATTAGGCAGTTAAATAAGTAATTAGACTTTGGTTTGGCTTAAGAGAGAGGTGGTTAAGAGAGCTAAAGGTGTTCACATTCTCCAAATGTAGCTGATAGGTGGGGAGGATAATTTAGCAAAATTGCAGCAGTCTGTGGTAATAGAGACAATGAATGAGTAAGACAAATGACTGTCTTACTCTTTGTTTTTCTTAACGACTCCTGCTGATTTTGCAAATAACTTTTATTTTTCCTTCATCATGTCATGCAGGGGATGTATTTTAACCCATCACAGAACATTACAAATATGTTATATTCAAGCTGCTTGTTGCCAAGAGACAGGCTTACTACAGAGGCATAGGGAGGGGATTCAAGTCTGTTTTATGCAGGTATGTTCATAAATGATGCCAATAAAGTCATCATTACTATTACTCCATATGAAATGCTCCACATATCAAACATACACTTCATTTAGCTTGTTTAATCATTTTAGTAGATAGCAGTGGGAAACAGAATTAGATTGTGGTCTTGTATTTTTCTCATTTCCATCTGAAAAGTATAGCTATACTATGAACCAAGGAATCAAGGTGACAGCAACTGAAGTACTGAACGTCTGTTGTAAGAGGAGAAAAAGTAAAGCAGATCTGGTTTTATAAACAGGCCATTTTCACATTATCATACGCATATTTCTATGCATATTAATGTTATTAATATGGCAAGATTGTTCGACGGTAGATCATGCCAGACGTAGGTCAGCATAATGTCATGAACAGGGGGAATTGCCTGTGTATTACACTGGAAACAACATGTTTTCGAGATAACCTCAAAAGTTTATCTAGTCAACTGGCATATGATATTTTCTATGCCCGTGGTATGTAGATGTGTCTGACTACATCAGTCACACATCAGTGTTCATGTGAATTGCTTTTATTGCTTTGTGTTTTGTATTGAGTGTATAGATTTTTATGCATTCCTTCTATAAAATATACTCACATACTATACAATATCTTTGATAGAGTCAGGTTTAGGATATGCACAAGGTCTAAAAAAACTCTAGTTTCATCAGCAGTGGAAAACACACATTGCCATGGAAGTGAAGCAAAGAAAAATATAGATTCTGTGCAGTCTGGGATATTCTGGGAAGACAATAAGATGATGCAAAATATAGTTTTGTGGGCCATATTTTGTGGCAGCCACATTCCCTTTCCCTTGGCATTTTATCGCAGACAATTTCATGAGGTTTTCTTGTAAAAAAAGTACTTAAACACGCTTGGACAAAAAGTTTTAATGGTTAATAACCTTCATGTTAGGTTGTTTAGTGGAAATAGAAGGTTTATTGGGTTTCACTTTTCTTGAAGCTCCATTGGTATAAACTAGTACAGATTTCTCATGTCCATTAATGCTTAATGATGAAATACTGTCTTCTACTTACCACATAAAAAGTAACTGCAAAAAGTGATACGTGAAGTTCTTTTGCCTGACAATAATTATGGAATAATCACTCACTAGGCTTGAAAAGCTATATATGAGTGTACACCTGCTAGTAAAAAAACTAGGCAAAATGGTTATTGAGACACCTGCCACATGGCCATTTCCATGCTTACTTCCAGCTCTTGTACAATACAAGACTATGTGTGTTTGTGTGATGTCTGGAAAAGTACAAACCTAATTTCTTTTTCTATTTTGGTGTGAAAAAAGTCAGGGGTCTAGCTAATGGAACTGGGGTATTGTGAAACAAACCCAAATGTGATATGTAGTTAGAGCATGGTCTACCGCATACAGAAAGTGTCAAACAGACACCGTGTAACTGTGAATTCACTGCTGTGTATTTTTAAGGGAAGTGACTCATCTGTGATGCAATGTAAGTGACTCAATTTCAACCCAGGAGTTGCAAACAACCGTATAGTTTGGAGAATCAATTTATAAATACGTATGGGCTATTTCTGCATGGATTCCTGGTTACCCCATAACTGAACAATGGAGAGAAAAAATATTTCCTTTCTAATGCACAGTATAAGAATTATCCAGTACACAAAGGGGCATTGCATGATTGTTTTGTCACATATTTTCTGGCAACAAGGTGTCATGACAGTTGTCTAAGCAATAATACAGCAGGGGTGCACATATCTTTTGTAAGCAAGACATATTAAAGAAATGTTCTTCTTTCAGCATCTGTTTTACCATCAAACACTGGCTTTTGGAAGGTAATAAAAAAAAAACTTGACTTTTCAAATCAGCCTCAACACAGGCTGCCATTGCACAGCAACCCAACCACTTTATCTGTTGGCTTACATGGACAATCCTAAGAGACAAATACACAACATCATCATTGCATGCATATTTCCAGGCATGAGGGACCTGTACGCTAGGATGTAGGATCTTTGCAGCATTTTGCAATCAACCTTGATTTGGATGTCAAAGAGCAAAGTCCTGCATGCTTGATTACAACCCCTTTACGATTGGCAGTATTTTACCTAGTGCAGCGCTTGTAACTTTGTGGCAAGTCATTAGACTCGGTCAGTGCTTTCATATCTGTGTTGGAATAGAGATGTGATTTAAAAAAGGCCATAAAAAGTTGTCTAGGCCATGGCATAGGTGTCTGATCTCAGAAAATAAGCATGCACAATGCTTCTTAAACTTCTTACTTGTAAAAAGTGTCACATTTAAACTGGCTTTTATAATAAGGTCTCAATGTCCTGTTTTTGGAATGCGGACACATGCAATGTGGGCTCTGTCATGGTTCAAAAGGCCATATGAAGATTTGGATCAATATTTAACTGTACTCATCACATTAATCAGTGCATATTTGCTTTTCAAACAATATGGCTCCCACTCATTAGCACTTGATCCAGCATATACTATTATTTTATGTTTCGTTTTTAAACTTTGATTTTACATACATACTGCTACTGTAGCGAAAATGACTGAAAAAGGCAATGTTGGCTATGATACAAATTTTCCAGACCACACAGTCCCTCACAGCTTGCTGCATATGGAGCTGCATAGCTACAGACGAGTCAGTCTTCCCATCCAAGCATCAGAACTTAACCATGCAGCAATGTAAGAAGGTGGTATGATGAATCACATTTTCGTTTACATGATGTGGATAACCGTGTGTGTGAGTTGCTTACCTGGGGAAGAGATGGCACCAGGATGCACTGTGGGAAGAATGCAAGCTGATGGAGGCAGTGTGATGCTCTGGGCAATTTTGTGCTGAAAACCTTGTGTCCTGGCATTTATGTAGATATCACTTTGACAAGTAGCACCTACCTAAACAATGTTACAGACCGAGCACATCCCTTCATTGCTTTGGTTTTCCCTAATGCCACACTGCAAATACAATGTATATGAATGGTTTGAGGAACATGACAAAGTGTTCAACTTTTAGACATGGCCTCCAAATTCTTCAGCTCTCAATTCAATCAAACATCTGTAGGATGTGCTAGACAGACAAGTCTTACCCATGGAGGCCCAACCTTGCAGCTCTCAGGAATTAAAGAATGTGCTGTTAACCACCTTCAGAGGTCTTGTAGGGTCAGCTGTTTTGGTGACACAACTTTCTACACAATTTTCGTAGGTGGTTTTAATGTTATGGCTGATCAATGTACATACTTCCATTCATACGTACAGGGGTTAGACAATGAAACTGAAACACCTGTCATTTTAGTGTGGGAGGTTTCATGGATAAAGTGGACCAGCCTGGTGGCCAATCTTCATTAATTGCACATTGCACCAGTAAGAGCAGA
>JAOUQY010000001.1:28019593-28030725 GCA_028566355.1 Doras micropoeus | reverse complement strand
GAAAAGTAAGTGGTACTAATAAAAAAAAAAACAGCTGTGGGAGCATTTTGCAGCTAAGTAGGTTAAATGGCAACAGGCCAGTAACATGACTGGGTATAAAAAGAGCATTTTAGAGAGGCAGAGTCTCTCAGAAGGAAAGATGTGCAGAGGTTCATAAACTGTGTATGAAATGTGCAGAACAATTTCAGAAAAAATGTTCCTCAACATAAAAGTGTGAAGACTTTAAATATCCCGCCATCTACAGTACATGATATCATCAAAAGATTCAGAGAATCTGGAGAAATCTCTGTGCAAAGCCTAAGGTCAATATTGGATGCTCATGATCTTTGGGCCCTCAGACAGCACTGCATCAAAAACAGGCATGATTCTGTACAGGAAATCAATGCATGGGCTCAGGAACACTTCCAGAAATCACTGTCTGTGAACACAGTTCACCAAGCAATCCACAAACGTAAGTTAAAGCTATATCATGCAAAGAAGAAGCCATATGTCAACACGTTCCAGTAACACTATCGTCTCTGGGCCAAAGGTAATTTAAAATGGACTGAGGCAAAATGGAAAACTGTTCTGTGGTCAGATGAATCAATATTTGAAATTCTTTGTGGAAAACATGAACACAGTGTTCTGTGGACTAAAGAGGAAAGGGACCATACAGGTTGTTCTCCGCGCACAGTTCAGAAGCCTGCATCTCTGATGGTATGGGGTTGCATTAGTGCCTATTGCGAGGGCATCTTAAACATCTGGAAAGGCACTATCAATGCTCAACAGTAAATAGAGGTTTTAGAACACGTGTCTTTCAGGGAAGGCCTTGCATATTTCAGCAAGACAATGCTAAAATATATATTGCATCCATCACAACAGCATGGCAGTGCAGTAGAAGAGTCTGGGTGCTGAACTGGCCTGTCTGCAGCAGTCCAGACTTCACCAGTAGAACATCTGGTGCATCATGATAAGAAAATTCAAGCAAAGAAGACCCAGGACTGTTGAGCAGATAGAATCCTACATGAGACAAGAATGGGACAACGTTCTTCTCCCAAACTCCAGCAACTGGTCTCCTCAATACCCAGATGTTTACAGACTGTTGTTCAAAGAAGCAGGTGTGCTACACAATGGTAAACATGACCCGGTACCAACTTTTTTGAGATGCATTGCTGCCATGTAATAGAAAATGAACAAAAATGTTTCATGAAATGGTAAAATGTCTCACTTTCAACATCTGATATGTGTTCTGTGTTCTATTGTGAATAAACTATGGGCTTATGAGATTTGCAAATCATTCCATTCTGTTTTTATTTTACACAACGTCCCAACTGTTTTGGAATTGGGGTTGTAGTCTTTATTAATCTAAAATGGTTGGAACTGAATTTTGCATAAAACAAATTTTGTTACTTAAACTATGTTTGAACTCGCAAAGCAGTAGCACCAAAATCCTAGTTAAACAGTCAGATTTAGATTTGATAACTGTCTCGACAGCCCCATGTGTATGAAATGAATTGTGTGTGTATTGACAGAGTACCTTATACAGAATTATGATTGAAGTCGAACGCATCATAGCCCTAAACTTCAAATCCTCCTGTGATATTAAATAGAAACATTTTCTCACAGATGCCTCCATCTTTGAAATACTGCAAAGATAAAAAAAACACAGTGATTTTATTAATTCTTTAGATTAAAGGAATGAAGTATTTCTCCTTTCCAGTGGTGAGATACTTCAACAGCAACAGGATTCTTGTCCAAAACATGCCTGATAAAACATTTGATTTTTTTTTTCTTCAACAGTTCTTGGCTGACAGGAGAGGAAACAATTGTGGTCTTCTGCTGTTGTAGCTTATTTACTTCAAAGTTTAATGTGTTGTGCATTCTCAAATTATTTTTGACTCACCATATTTGTGAGCATTGAACTGCTGACACATTATTAGCTGACTGAGTAAATGCATGTATGTCTATTTCCACTTTGCAGTCAGTGTTCCCAGGCTAGATTCTGGATCTACTGTGAGCTTGACCAGGATTTTATTTTCCACTGAAGATGAATGCATTCATAATCTGGTATCCAGTGTTATTATCTATATACTCTACCAGTCAAAAGTTTCATTCAATATTTTTTTTTCCTACATTATAAATTAATATTGAAGTTATCCAGACTATGAATGAACACATAATGAATCATGTAGTAAACTTGTGTTAAACAAATGAAAATATTTTACAGATTTTAGATTCTTCAGAGTAGGCACATTTTGCTTTGATTATAGCTTTGCACACTCTTGACATTCTCAATCAGCTTCATGAGGTAATCACTTGAAATGGTTTTCCAACAGTCTTGAAGGAGTTCCCAGAGGTGCTGAGCACTTGTTGCCTACTTTGCCTTCACTCTGCAGTCCAACTCATCCCAAACCATCTCTGGTTTCATCTGACCTTCATTTCTTAAAGTAATGATGGACTGTTGTTATTCTTTACTTAGTTGAGTAGCTTTTGCCATAATATGGATTAGAACATTACCCAAATAGGGCTATTCACTGTATACCAACTCTACCTCTTCACAACACTGATGGTCTCAAACACATTAAGAGGGGAAGAAATTCAAGAAATTAACTCTTGAAAAGGCACAGCTGTTAACTGAAAGCCTTTCCTAGTGACTACCTCATAAAGCTAACTGAGAAAATACCAAGATGTGCAAAGCTGTCAACTAAGCAAGAGGTGCCTACTTTGAAGAATCTAAAACATAAAGCATATTCTGGTTGTTTAACACTGTTCTGTTTACTAATAATTCCATATGTTTCTCTTCATAGTTTAGTTGACTTTAGTATTAATGTACAATGCAGAAAATCTTAAAATAATAAGTAAACTTTTGATTGGTACTGTATGATACAGTATATGCATATAATTGATATATGTTGTTGCAGGTGCTTTTAAATCATTATGAGCATGAAAGCTGTACCTCTATTCCTTATTTGCCATGTAAGCTAATTGGAAATCAGTATTGCATGTGATTTTTCCCCTTATTTTTTGGTTTCTATTCAGCTGCTGCTGAAGAATACACTTTGCACACATCTGTCCTGCATTTCTGTGCTGTCATTGCTTCTAGAAGACTCTGTAAGAATTGCTGAACCCTAATCAGAACTTCTAATGTGTCTGAGCAACAATGAACCCAACACGACATGCAATCACTATGCTGAGAACTTCCACAAAGGGTCATTTTACTGCTTAATTACAGATCCATTATTCCTGCAAAATTGACAAAATATTTCCTGACAAAGTAGACACAGCTGCATTAATCATGTGTCAAGAAGACAATGAATGGGACCGAATAGAAATTATGTTCAAAATTCACAAGAGTGGCTAATTCACATCAGACATGCAGCTATCTTGGGGGGAAAAAGAGTAGGGAAAATATGTGATAGATGTGATTGCATCAGATGTTGCTCCCAAGCATTGAGAACTCATTTGCCGCCTCTGAACTATGTTTGACCTCTGAATTTTAAAACGCACAATTTGGTACTCCCAAGACTCTTGTGAGAGGAGTGTGTAATACAGTGATGCACCAAAGCTCAGAGTAAATGAGAAATACCTCTATCTGGCAGACCTTGCCTTTAAATCTTGCCCAGTTTGGGGAAATATGTTCATTGCTGTATTGCTATATTTTAGGCTAGATTAAGCAACACCAATTTATCTATATTAAAGGATAACAACTTTATTTTGAATTAGGTTTTCATATTCTATTTGGAAAATGTGACAGTACTGAAAATCTGGTATTAATCACTTGTGCACAGGCCATTATTTATATAAATAATGAGAATTTTCTAATAAAAGATTTATTTTGCAAGATGGCATCAACAGCAGCTCACACATTGTTAATAACACCTGCATCCATGCATCATTCTACTAAATCTTTGGTCACACTTTACATGGATATTATGTCTACAGACATCTACATTATGTCGTATTATTATGAGTATTTGTGACATTTTGACAGCTCATTAGTTGAGATTCAACAGCTCTGCTGTTTCACTTTATCTGTAGCTCATTTAACAGATTAGTGTTGATTTATGAAAATACTTACAGCAGGGCAGTGGTTTCCCAGTAAGTTAGGACTCCGGGTTGTGGTCTGGAAGGTCTGGGGTTCAAGCCCCAAACGGGGCTGCTGCTGTTGGGTCCCTGAGCAAGGCCCTCAACCCACTGCTCAACTCTCTCCCAACACCCCTCTTAAGGGGGAGGGTTGCATCAGGAATGGGATGTGGGGTAAAAACTGACAGATCAAGATGCAGACTTGATCTGCTTGGTGACCCCAAGGAATGGGAGATATAGGAAATACCTACAGTACATACATGAAAATACATGAAGATTTCTAACATTTCATCAGCATTTTTCGGTTAGGGTTAGGATGTTCAACAAAGAGTAATACCATGGTTTACTGATTGTTTATTGAATATTTGCATAGCATAGGTTGACGTTGTAACGTTACAGATCGGTATGCCCTCTGTCAGTGAAGTATCCAAGTAAATACTTCAAACCAAATCCAAATCTTAATTATTTGTTCAGATTTTTGTACAGGGAGTCTGAAAGGTATAACAATTCTAAATGTAAATTATCTAAAAAAATATCTAAAATACAGCAAAGGGAATTCTTGAAGCATTTTCACAAATTTTGTGATATATATATGAGTGTTTAATAGGAGTAACACCAATAATTTGTTAGTCCTATGTTCAGCCTGTGAAATTAAAATGATGTGAGTGTAGACAAGTCTGTAATATTTATTGAGACAGTACAATAATTGTAATTGTGTTGCATTGCATAGGTCAAAGCACAGCCATTAGTAAACTAGTACAACCCCAATTCCAATGAAGTTGGGACGTTGTGTAAAACATTAATAAAAACAGAATACTATGATTTGCAAATCCTTTCCACCCCATATTAAATGGAATATACTACAACGACAAGATATTTAATGTTCAAATGGATAAACTTTATTATAATATAAATAAATATAAATATTAATTCATTTTAAATTTGATGCCTGCAACACATTCCAAAACAGTTGGGACAGGGGCAACAAATGACTGGGAAAGTTGAGGAATACTAAAAAAACACCTGTTTGGAACATTCCACAGGTGAACAGGTTAATTGGAAACAGGTGAGTGTCATGATTGGGTATAAAGGGAGCATCCCTGAAAGGCTCAGTTCACAAGCAAGGATGGGGCGAGGTTCACCACTTTGTGAACAAATGCGTGAGCAGTCCAACAGTTTAACAACAACATTTCCCAATGTGCAATTGCAAGGAATGTAGGAATTTCATAATCTACAGTCCATAATATCTGTCTCCCACTGAAAATGTGTGGCACATTATGAAGCGCAAAATATGACAACAGAGAACCTGGACTATTGAGCAACTGAAGCTGTACATCAAGCAAGAATGGGATAGAATTCCACCTACAAAGCTTCAAGGTGATGTAACACAGTGGTAAACATGCCCCTGTCCCAACTCTTTTGGAACATGTTGCAGGCGTCAAATTCAAAATGAGTGAATATTTGCAAAAAAAACAATAAAGTTTATTCGTCTGAACATTAAATATCTTGTCTTTGTAGTGTATTCAATTGAATATGGGTTGAAAAGGATTTGCAAATCATTGTATTCTTTTTTTATTAATGTTTTACACAATGTCCCAACTTCATTGGGATTGAGGTTGTATAATCAATAATCATCATTGAATCAATAATTTATGTTACTGACCTGTTTAGGGTCAGGCCATAACATAAAGTGACAGCAGTACTTGTGCTCTCCCGGTTCCCAGAACTTCACCAACAACGTTTACCACCATAGTTTATTTACCAAAATACAAAGGGGGTAAAAGATGAGAGAGGATGACAGAAAATAATAAATAAAAGCAATCTATCTTAATTTGTAAGGAGCTACCTACTCCATGTATAACCAATTTTTATAAATTAAGAAAATACATATTTTTTAGAAATGTTTAGAAAAAAAAATCTTCCCTCAGTCTTTAACTAACTAAAACAGGACAAAAGGATTGCCAAGAAATATTTATAAAAATCGACAGATTCATGTTTCACCTTTCTCTTATATGCGGATATCGCTACACATACAACACCATACAACAGTTAGTTGCAACAACACCATCTACCAGCTGAAGTACAACACTCAAGATAGGCCTGGTTAGTGATGGAAGATCTGGGAACACAGCAGGCACCGGACAGCCACACCAGCAACAAAGCACCCCCTACTTCCTGTCACGGTCTTGGTTGTATATGCAGTTCCACCTGCTGGTAGCCAAACCTCATTTCAGCCTGTAATTAGAACACACCCCAAACACTGACAAGTGGGGGGAGTGGCCAATCACATGATTCACATTAAGAAGTAAGAACATTATGACTCCTAGAGTCATAACAACTAGAAAACAAGATATTAGATGAATTAGATTAAATTCTGAAGTTGACATGCTATTTAGCTGAAATATAAATCTAAAAAATGTAAAAGTTAGTTTGTGGTTATTTTCCAATAAAAAGTAGAAAAGAACATCAGAAGCTGTTTAATTCCTTTCATACCACAGCAATTTGCCATTTTTTTATTTATTAAGGCAATGCTGTCTAACCATTTACAGTTTTATATATGATGCTGCTGAACATCTGAGAGACAAGTTCTTTTTTTCCATATATAAATAGATATTCCCTCACCAGCCACCCTTTTTCTCTCTTGACATTAATAAGACAAAATAAAATGGAGCTTGTCATCTCTTGAACACTTTCCATGGCAGAAAACTTACTGACCTTTACACAATGCTGATACCTGAGACTCCTTCTATAAATGTTAAATAAATGCCTCCTTATAGAAGGCTTCATCATATCAAGGATTATACATTTTTGTTAAATAACAGCATGCTTTTTAATCCATTCATCATGCATCAGAACCAGTGCATTAATATAAATCTTTTAGAAGAAAATAAAAAGTTAAAATTTTAGCAGTTAGCATTTTAGTAATTTAGTGGCTTCATCAGCAGACATAGCTAATGATACATTTATATTTTTCATAAATATAAGTTCTGACTTATGAAAGCTAATAATGTTGAAAAGGAAGAAAGGAAGCCAATTTCACTGGATTCACCTTAAATATGAATGTACATATCAAAGCAAATGTATTATAAACAAATTATTTGGCCATATTGTGTCCAAAATATCATTTAATATCACTACATCCTGCTCTTCAATATCTTCCCCCTGGAAACAAAATGGACTACATCTGACTACAGCGAACCCCCCAGTATGAAACTAGGGACTGCTATGTCTTTGTTTTCATGGATACATGGCTCTGCGACAGAGTTCTGGACACTGTCATTCAGCTAGACAGGCTAGCCTCATTTAACTCTGACAGAAAAGCAACTCTGTGCAGTAAGACTCATGGTGGTCGCTTTTGTGTTTACATCAACACAGAATGGTGCAAGATCTCTGTGCTAGTTTCTAGCTACTGTTGTAGCTACTTCTATCACTGGTGGAATTTGTGACTGTTCCATGCAGACCATTTTATTTACAATAGTAATTCACCACTGTGTTCATTATCACTGTTTACATTCCACCAAGCACTAATGCTAAGGAAGCACTCTGTGTACTGTACTGCAAAACACTTTAAACTATGCAAATCTCAAGACAGTGCTCCATAAATTCCATCAGCATGTGGACTTTGCAACTAGAGGGGCAAATATGCTGGATCTTGTTTACACAAACATTCCTGGCACGTGCAAGGTAGAGCCCGACCCCCACCTTGGATACTCAGACCACATCTCTGTTATGCTAATTCCAGCATACAGGCCACTTATCAGAAGCTCTAAACCTGTTCAGAAGCAGGTGAAAACCTGGCCAGCATGAGCCATCTGTGACAGCATACAGAGAGTAGGTGCAACAGCTAAAAGACTGGTGCAGAGCCAACAACCTCTCTCTGAAAATAGCCAAAACTAAAGAGATAGCTGTTGACTTCAGAAAAACAGAAAGAGACCACACTCCTCTGAACATTGATGGCTCTTCTGTGGAGATCATCAAGGGCACCAATTTCCTTGGTGTTTACCTAGAGAACCTCTCCTGGTCCCTCAACACTAGCTCCATAACAAAGAAGAGCCTCTACTTTCTGCAAAGGCTCAGGAAAGCATGCTTCCCACCTCCAATTCTCACAACGTTTTACAGAAGGACTATCAAGTGCATCCTGTGCGGCTGCTTCACTGCTTGGTTGGGGAATTGCATAGTCTCAGACCGCAATACTCTGCAAAGGATAGTGAGGACAGCTAAAAAGATAATCTGTGTCTCTCTCCCCTCCATCATGGATATTTACACCACACACGGAAGGCACAAAGAGTTTACCTGGAGGACATTGGACATTTCCTCCAGCCCTGGTGGGCTGGAGTTCCTGTATCCTCTTGTCCAGCTCCCACACGATGGTGTGCCCAAACTTGGATTCTGGTATTATAGGCTTGGGGTCTGCTGTGTTCTGGTCAGGTTCATGGATCCATGAGAGGGCATCTGCCTTCCTGTTCTTAGATCCTGGCCTGTAAGAAAGCACAGAATTGGGGCTCCCGAGTGGCGCAATGACAACGCGTTCGCCCTATCATCCGGAGATCGCGAGTTCCGGGTGATGCTATAGCTGCCCATAGCTGGGAGCTCAGAGAGCAAGATTGGCCGTGCTCTCAGGGTGGGAGGGGCAGCATACGTTCTCTCCTCAAGTCAATCAGTGCGACACTGTCCAGTCATGGGCATCTGTGAGCTCATGCATACAAGAGGTGGGGAATGCACCGATGGGTAGGAATTGGAGACAACTAAATTAGGGAGAAAAATCAGGGAAACAATCCCCCCCCCCCCAAAAAAAGCACAGAATTGAAATAGGAAAAGAAGATTGCCCACCTGGCCTGATGGAAATTAAGGCACTTGGCCTCTCTGAGATGCTCTAGGTTCTTGTGGTCCGTATAGACTGTGATGGGGTGCTTGGCCCCCTCCAACCAGTGCCTCCATTCCTCTAGAGCTAGTTTGATGGTGAGAAGCTCCCGGTCCCTGACATGGTAATTCTGCTCATTTGGGGAGAGCTTCTGGGAGAAATAGGCTACTGTATGGAGCTTGGCCAGCTGGGAGAGGACAGCACCCACTCCCTGGCTGGATGCGTCCACCTCCACCACAAACAGCAGGTTAGGGTCTGGTTGGCTGAGGATGGGCGCCATAGTGAAGGCCCTTTCAAGGTGCTGGAATGCCTGCCTGGCAACAGGATTCCACCTTAAGACTTTGGAAGCCCCCTTTAGTAGGTCTGTGAGGGGAGCTGCGAGAACACTAAAGCTTCGAACAAATCAGTAAAAATCCCAAAAATCGCCATAGCTCTCTTACCATCGTGGGGGTTTTCCATTGGGTTATGGCCTCTACCTTCTAAAAATGCATGGATACACCATCCTGACCAATGTTGTATCCTAAAAACTCTACCCTGGCCTGGTGGAAGAGACATTTCTGGAAGTGACATTACTGCTTGACATAGAGCCCGTTCCTCAGAAGTTGGTGAAGGACCTCCCAGACCTGCTGCACATGGTTTCACAGATAGGAGAAAAGATCAGGATATCATCTATGTAAACTATTACACATATACCCAACAGGTCTCTGAATACTTCATTCACCAGGTTCTGAAACACACTAGGGGCAGATGCCAATGCGTATGACATAACCAGGTACTCATAGTGCCCGGACGATGTACTGAAGGCTGTTTTCCACTCGTCTCCCTCTCGGATACGGACAAGATTGTATGTGCTTCAGAGGTCCAACTTGGTAAAGACTTTGGCCCCCCTAAGCTGTTCCAGGGCTGCGGGGACGAGTGGAAGGGGGTACGGATACCTGACTGTGACATTATTTAGTCCTCGATAGTCTATACATGGCCTGAGCCCGCTTCTTCTCTTTTTGACAAAGAAAAACCCTGCCAAGGCGGGTGACGAAGAATGGCAAATGTGTCCTTGCCTGACAGCTTCCTGGATGTAATCCTCCATAGCTTGTTGTTCCGGAAGGGACAGGGCATAGATCTTGTTGTGTGGGGGAGCACATCCTGGCAGGAGATCAATGGCACAGTCAAATGAGTGGTGTGGAGGCAGGCCTTCTGCACAACATTTGCTGAATGAGGTCATGGTAATCAGGAGAGACCTGGACCTCTACTCCCAGGTCTGGGCTTTCCACCTGGGTCGTCCGGACTGAGCAAAGATCAGAGTTGAAGCAATGTGAGAAACAGAACAGGGACCAGCTCCTAATCTCCCCTTCCTTCCAGGAGATTGATGGATCATGAAGGTGGAGCCAGTCACTGTCCATGAGTTAAAGTTAAATAATTACATGACAATGAAAACATATATTAAATACGTAAAATACACTATATTGCCAAAAGTATTCACTCACCCATCCAAATCATTGAATTCAGGTGTTTCAACCTCTTCCGTGGCCACAGGTGTATAAAATCAAGAACCTAGGCATACAGACTGCGTCTACAAACATTTGTGAAAGAATGGGTCACTCTTAGGAGCACAGTGAATTCCAGCATGGTACCGTGATAGGATGCCACCTGTACAGTCATGAAATTCCCTCACTACTAAATATTCAACAGTCAACTGTCAGTGGTGTTATAACAAAGTGGAAGTGATTAGGAATGACAGCAACTCAGCCACAAAGTGGTAGGCCACATAAAATGACAGAGTGGGGTCAGCGGATGCTGAGGCACATAGTTCGCAGTGGTTGCCAACTTTCTGCAGAGTCAATCGCTGCAGATCTCCAAACTTCATATGGCCTTCAGATTAGCTCAGGAACAATGTGTAGAAAGCTTCATGGAATGGATTTCCATGCAGTGTAATACAAAGCATTGGCTGCAGTGGTGTAAAGCACATGCCACTGGACTCTAGAGCAGGGGAGATGTGTTCTGTGATGTGACAAATCACGCTTCTCCATCTGATGGACGAGTCTGGGTTTGGTGGTTGCCAGGAGAACAGTACTTGTCTGACTGCATTGTGCCAAGTATAAAGTTTGGTGGAGATGGGATTATGGTGTGGGCTTGTGTTTCAGGAGTTGGGCTCGGCCCCTTATTTCCAGTGAAAGGAACTCTTAATGCTTCAGCATACCAAGAGATTTTGGAC
>JAOUQY010000001.1:27984030-28001584 GCA_028566355.1 Doras micropoeus | reverse complement strand
TATATAGAGAGAGAGAGAGAGAGAGAGAGAGAGAGATAGATAGATAGATAGATAAAAACACAACCACAATGCTCTCAGCGAATCTGTCATTGTTGGAAGTAGTGCATGAAATCATCAGCTGTGAGGGTTTTCAGAGTCTCACTCACATATTAGTTACATACAGCAAAACCTAATTCTCCTTGTGCCATTTTGAGTCCCTTTTAGACTCTAGAAGACCTTTTGTCACTGCTCTATGGTCCAGTTCTGATGATCATGTGTCCATTGTTAGTGTTTTCAGTGGTGGGGAAATGTCAGCATGGGCACTGTGACCAGTCCGCACCTTTTTTTTTTTTTTATCATAACCAGCATTAACTTTTTCAGCAACATGTGTTACAGTAGCTTTTCTGAGGGATAGGACCGGATGGGCTATCCTTCACTCAAGTCAGGTGAACTGGGTTTTTATTGTCATTTAAACATATACTGTACATTGCATACAGTACATAGTGAAATGAAACACCATTCCTCTGGGAACTTCAGGTGCTTTATAAAACAACACAAGACTATAACAGACAACACAGAACTAACAAATACTATATAAAGTGCAAAGACATGCAAGACAGTGCAGGACAAAACAAACAAAGCACATCAGTGAGCCTTCGGTACCCTGTTCACTGGTTGTCATTCCTTTCTCGTCAACTTTTGGTTAGTACTAACCAGTGTGTACCAGGTTAGTACACTCCACAAGACCTGTCATTTTGAAGTTGCTTTGACCCAGTCATCTAGCAATCACAATTTGTCCGTTGTCAAAGTCAATCCTTTGGGTTGCCCATTTTTCCTGTTTTTAACACATCAACTTTGAGAACTGACTGTTCACTTGCTGCATAATATAACTCACTCAATGAGATAATCATTGGTTTTAATGTTGTGGCTAATCAGTGTCTGTGTATTCTTTTATCCATTTAATAAATATTAGAAGAAACAATTGCCAAATAAAACACTCATCATGACTAACTATGAAAGACTACATGTTTAGGTAGCATTGATGTAATAAACATTTCAGCATTGTATGACGAGTACAAATATACACATGCTAATGTTTTTGTGTTAGATTGTTGTGGAATTTCAAAATGCTAGGTCTGTCTCAAACCTTAGCCGGAGGTAAGGGATCAAATGATTGATGAGGCTGCCACTTGACCACAGGTAAGGCTGCAGTTGATGTTTGAATCCAGAAAGTGCCAACATATATTCATTGAAATGTCATCTGCAGAATGTATGGCATTCAAAATCCCCAGCAGGAATATCTGCACTCCAAAAGTGTGGTCAGCAAAAAGCGTGTAATCACTGATCACTGAGTAGGAAAGGGGAATATTTATTTACTCACACAGACAAGTCAATGACAAAGCTCTAGGAGACTGAGGGATAGCCTTGGTGGTGCCTTCTACCAGATGTGACATATAATGCCTTCTTTACATGAGGCAACATTCTGAATGATTAAGATTATGGTTAGATTAGAGGCGATGTTAATGATTTTAGATTTGTTTACAGTTCTAGCCTTTGTTCAAACTGGTATGAGTTTTACATGAGATCTGATAGGGGCATACAGCACTGTATCCTCACAGATTATGAATAAACTTCATCAGGCCTATTTGAAACAATTTTGTACTTACTAACATGCTCAAAATTCTTTTTACTCTGACACAGTTCAAATATGTTAACCTAAGTCTTAAAGAAAATTAAAGAAAAATAACCTTCAATATTTGGTTGCATATTTCATTCCCACAATGACCACATCAAACTTGTGACTTGCTGACATCACCAAACTATTGTATTCTTCTTTTGAGATACTGCAGATTCTTTCAGTTGTTGTTTGTTTTGGGGGTTTCTCCCTTTCAGTCTCCTTTTGTGTTTTGTATGTTCATTTGTGCTGTGTTTGTGTTATGTCTTGCTGCATGATGAAGTTCCTCTAATTAGATTGTATGCATTTCTCTGTATATTGGCAGATAGAATGTTTCTCTGGACTTTTGAATTCATTCTGCTTAGTTAGCCCATCACAGAAGTATTCATGTAAGCACAACCCAACACAGATGAGCTTGTATATTTTGGATCATGAGCAAGTACTTTCTGTCTCCATAGTTTAGCCTTTCCATTTCTTTGGTAGAGGTTAATCTTGGTTCCACTACTTTTGTGTTTAATCTGTGTTTCTTTATCATTTACAATTTGGCCTTCTAATTCATACTGTGGATATGTGGTTCTTATCCACACAATCTTATGCTATGACCTCTGTGTTCTTCTATTTAATTCTTCTTCAAATGGTTTATTGATACTTTAACTCCTGTCATGTGAAGGTTGTTGGTGATGGCATTGACTGTTGTTTTTGGGTTTTTCTTCACAGCTTGCAGTTTCTGTCATCAACTGCTGTTGTTTTCTGTGGCCAACATGTTCATTGTCTGGTTGTTAATACACCAGGGGTTGCTTTCTTTTTCAGGACATCCCAAATTGGTGGATTGGCTATGCCAAATGCTTGTGTAATGGCTCTGATAGATTTTCCCGCTTTTCTTTTCCGCTTCAAAGTGGCTTGCTTTTCTCTGATAGACAGCTCTATGATATTCTTGTTGGTTTATCCAACAAATGTATGATCACTTAAAAATTGGTAGGTTCAAACAAAATGTACTAGGTTCATAGTTGTTTAACAAATCTAGATATAAATATCAGCAAATGAAATCTGAAATTCTGATCTATTTTCATATTTTCAACACAATTTCTTCAGTGTATAGCAAAAACAAAACAATTAGCAATGCCATTTCAGGACTTATATTTACATTTACATTTATGGCATTTAGCAGACTTGGAATTATATACTGGGGATTATATACACTGATCTGCCTAATACTGTGTAGGTCCCCCTTGTGCCATCAAAACAGGTCTGAGCCATCAAGACATGGACCCCACAACGCCTTGTAAGGTGTACTGTGTATTTGGCATGAAGACATTAGCAGCAGATCCCTTAAGTCCTGGAAATTGTGAGATGGAGCCTCCATGGATTGCACTTTTTTGTACTGCACATCTCACAGATGCTGGGAAATTTGGAGACCAAGTCAACACTCTTTGTCATGTTCCGCAATCCATTCCTGAAGGACAAAACAAACACTATCCTGCTGAAAGAAGCCATTGCCATTATGAAATACCGTTGCCATGAAGGGGTGTACTTGGTCTGCAACAATGTTTAGGTAGGAGGTACATGTCAAACTAATATCTACATGAATGCCAGGACTTAGCATTTCAAAGCAAACATTGCCCAGAATATCGCTCTACCTCCTCCAGCCTGCTTTCCTCCCATGGTGCATCCTGGTACCATCTTTCCTCAGGTAAGTGACACACATACAAAGGCTTCATTCATATACTTTTGCTCACCTAAAAATTAGGTGGTCTGCCATCAAAGATGCCATGTTCTAAGTTGTTTAACATGCCTAGATTGCAAAATACAGCTGAACAGTGTGTCAGAATAAAAAGAATTCTGAATATGGTAGTAAGTGCAAAGGTAAAGATGTGCAAAATTGTATCAAATAGGACTGATGAAATTTACTCAATCTATGAGGATATAGTGCAGTATGTCCTTATCATGCAAAATTCATATCCGTTCAAATATAGGGTAGATCTGATACTAACAGTTCAGAGGCCTTGGCAAGTTAAAAGACATCTTGGACCTTTCAACACCACTGAATTAATGATCTAACTGCATGTAAATGTTTTACCCTATATGCACAATGTAGGTGTTACTTTCAGAAATAAACCAAATTTGTACACCAAATTCCTGTTGTTTTCCATTAAAGATGTATGTTGTACATTCTGCCCCAGAAAAAGAGCAGTCTGAAGAAATAATTGAAAGCCATGATTACTGTATGTAAACTTCCCACTGCAACCTTGTATATAGACTGTAATTTATACATATATTTGATTATCTGGGAGATTCTTCCACCATGTTCAATTCCAGCCTTGGTAACATTTGAAAATTAACCTGGATTGTCCTCTTTGAGCTGGGATCTGACTCTAAACAAGATGTATAATAACATGCAACCCACATTTCTGAATGTGTTCTTTCACAAAGTACTGGTGAAAACATAATTCACTTTGCCACAGTGCACAGATTTTATTTCAATTTAATTTAGCTTTAAAGCCAAACAGAAGTAACTGCAGAAATTTCTTCAGAAGTGCAGTTCAGTGATAACAAAGTGTTAATGGTCCATTAAAATAAAAGAAAGCAAATAAAAATAAAATGAAGATGAAAAAAAAATAAACCTTTTCCCAGTGCAGGCTTGGGTATTCAACTGTAAAATTGTTTTATCCTAGTCTGGGATATTTTCAGACTAACAAAATATACTTAGATGCTTCCATTACTGTTTAACTGCATCTCCTTATAATCTGCCTCACTTTTTGTGCCCTACATCTACTATCTAGTAGACATCTTCAAGCAGTCACTCAGGAATATATAAGTTGACTTGTCTACAAGTGTATGCAACATCTAATATACAGCAAATCTCTATTGTTTGAATGAACACCTAATCTTCATAAATTTTAGTTGGAATATACATATGAAGACTGTAGGTGTTAATTCAACACTGGGGTTTTGCTGTGCATATACACATCTTATATTCTGTCTTTTTTTTTTTTTTTTTTATTGTACCTGTCTAACTGTCCAATAACTTTGCTTTATTTATGGAGTAATTGGCAATTCAAGTCCCTTGTAAATAAGATCTTACCTGATAAAGGTATTATTTTGATGCTGACAAAATCACATCAAGCTGTTCTAAGAGTCAATTAGAATTTATTACAATTTATTTCTGATAGTTTTAACTTGGAGCACATAGATTTAACAAATAATTGGACAATAGGTATTCTATGATATTCCCTATAATCATACAGTTGACACTAATAAGTTCAGCATGCTTAACTCAGTAGCTTTTCTGTTCTGAGCTGATAAGGCCCTGTCCACATGATAATTGTGAAAACAGCTTTTTGTAGAAATGGTAAAGGTTCTTTCTTTCTGCCTTTCTTTCTTTTTTGTGGTTTAGCCTTTCATCCAAATGACATGAGTGTTTTCAAGGCCTGAAACTGCAAACTTTTGGAAGCTGGTCTCAGAGTGGAAAAAGTTGAAACTGTAATCATTATGCCGCCATGTGGACAGGCAAATGGAAAATTTTGAAAGCAATGATTACATAACTTGTGTATGCCTGTTTATGTGTGTGTGAGAGAGAGAAAGAGAGGGAGAGAGAGAGAATGAATATTCATGTCTTTAATAAATGGTTACTTGTTTTTTATAAAGAAAATTTTATCTCTGAACAAACACAAAAGTTACAACAAGAAACACAGACAGTGCATGTGCTTTCAGCACAGCAGGTCATGTGCTCAAAGCATGTAAAAATCAGTTAATTCCTAGAATTGTGGTCTCTGCTCTTTTTCTACACATTGTAGCTAAACAATCAGATAAAAAAGACGTACAGACCTACACTTCTAGACTATGTTTTTGTTTGTTAAAGTTTTCTGTTAAGATGTGAAGGATGCATTGTGTGTGTCTACTTGTCTTACTGCTATTCAACATATGTTTGCAATAATTCATCTGTTTATTTATAATGAGACACTATCAGGCTAAGATATAATAGGCTATGCCTTGCAATCAGACATATACACGTTTTCCTGGGGCTCAACCATCCCCATCAAACTCTACTGAACATTCTGCATGATATCCTCACTGTCAATTGGTATATGTAACATCTGGCTATAATTATGATTGAAACCATGCTCCCAATCCTCGCACTGGATGTAGGTGCTGGTGTGGATCCTCCAGAGCCCGGAAGCAACCTATGGCTTGATAAGGCTTGATAATTTTACTATAGATAGCTTGTAGACCAACTACTCCTGTGTCATTTGTTTGAAGGCTAAAGCTATCCCTCACCTGGTAGCTACAGTATTGCTATAAGATTGTTCTGATCCCTGGACTAACAAATCTGTGCTTTGTCCAATATTTCCTTTCTCCAGGGGAAATCCCTAGGAGCTGCTTGATGGAGCAGATGACCATTCTTTTAGTACTAGAGTAAAGCATTCTTTAGATTCTGATCCTAATGTATATATCAATGGCATAGGCTTTCCTAAATGCATGCCTGATGAATTTAAGTCAAGAAACCAGATTCCAGCTGGATTTGAATCCATATTCTGGTGGGTAACTATGAATATAAATGTGGATTGGTTTAATAGCGTTTTTTTAGAATCAGCAGCACTTAGCTAATCATACTGCATCATAAGGCTAATGACACACTGCTGTGACCAAGTGTAAGTTATCGATTCCTTTGGTAATCGAAAGGGGGCCTCTGTTAAGGTTTTCCACACTTGGCCCAGCAAACTGTCCTAGGCCTTTGACCTCTCCATTCTGAATGTGATGATATGCATGTAGAAACAGGGCCCTACAGTTATGTCAAGGACTATAATTATCTTGATTCATCTTGCTTATGCATCTGTTAGTTGTTTATTTCTTAGAATTCTTACAACCCTGATTCCAAAACAGTTGGGACATTGTGTAAAATGTAAATAAAAACAGAATGGAATGATTTGCAAATCTCATAAACCCATATTCTATTCACATTTAACCATTTCATGAAAAATATTAGCTCATATTGAACTAGATGGCAGCAATGCAAAAAAGTTGGGACGGGGCAACAGAAGGCTGGAGTAAGTGGTACTAATAAAAAAAAAAAAAAAAACATTTTTTGTGGGAGCATTTTGCAGCTAAGCAGGTTAAATGGCAACAGGTCAGTAACATGACTGGGTACAAAAAGAGCATTGTAGAGAGGCAGAGTCTCTCAGAAGCAAAGATATACAGAGGTTCATCAATCTGCACAAAACTGTGTATGAAAAGTGTGGAAATTTTTCAGAAAAATGTTCCTCAACATAAAAGTGTGAAGAACACTTACAGAAATCACTGTCTGACAACACAGTACACTGTGCAATCCACAAACGTAAGTTAAAGTTATCATGCAAAGAAGAAGCCATATGTCAACACGCTCCAGTAACACTGTCAACTTCTCCAGTGGTATGGGGTTGCATTAGTGCCTATGGCAAGGGCAGCTTAAACATCTGGAAAGGCACTATTAATGCTGAATAATAAATAGCGGTTTTAGAACACGTCTCTTTCAGGGAAGGCCTTGTATATTTCAGCAAGACAATGCTAAACCATATACTGCATCCATCACAACAGCATGGTAGTGCAGTAAAAGAGTCCGTGTGCTGAACTGGCCTGTCTGCAGTCCAGACCTTTCGCCAATAGAACATCTGGCGCATCGTGATATGAAAAATCCAGCAAAGAAGACCCAGGACTGTTGAGCAGCTAGAATCCTACATCAGACAAGAATGGGAGAACATTCTTCTCCCAAACTCCAGCAACTGGTCTCCTCAATTCCCAGACATTTACAGACTGCTGTTCAATGAAGCAACATTTTGAGATGCATTGCTGCCATCTAGTTCAATATGTGTTCAAAATGGTTAAATGTCTCACTTTCCACATCTGATACGTATTCTGTGTTCTATTGTGAATAAAATATGGGTTTATGAGATTTGCAAATCATTCCATTCTGCTTTTATTTACATTTTACACAACATCTCAACTGTTTTGGAATTGGGGTTGTAGAATTGTGAAAGTACATCCTCCTTTCAGATATTTACTGAAATAAATTGTTTATGTGGAGTTATGTGTCTCTTATACATGTTCCAGAATCTTCTTTGCTCTGTATTTAAACTTTGCCACTTAAGCATTAAACGGATCATGCTGAATTGACTGCTTCTGTGTCACTCCCATGATCTCAAGAGCTCTGTACAAGAACAAACGAATGAAAAACAATCTGAGGTTGCAGATGAGGATTAAACTCAGGTTATTCCTTAGGGCATATCCTAGCAGCCAAAATAAAAACAAGCCTCAAACACATTATAATGTCTACTGCTCCTATGTTTTGTCTAAAGTCCCTTAGCACTCAAATTTATTAACTCCACAGGAGATATTTCAAGCACCCAGTTATCATAAGATTCCACTTGCCTACTTAGTAGCTTCAAACTGCTCTCTTTTTCTTCATTTCTTCCATATTCCCTCTACCTTTACTGGCAGTTATCCTTCAGTCTGAGGATTACACCCACATGTCCTCCTATTCCTGCTATGCATGCAAACATGGTGGGCCACTGCCAGATATTGTCTTAAATAAGAGACTGTGTGCTTTTAGCTGACTGGCAGTGAGGCAATTAGAGAGGTACAATGTCTCACTCCATCCCTCTAGCAACATGCTGCAAAAAAGACACACTGTATAAACAGCAATTCCAAATATAGTCCACTATGAAGCATGAGTGTACCCTTTGACATGGGAAAGATAGTAAAGCTGAATCCTGTATTTTAAGCAGCAGTGTGCTAGTAAATAGACACTTACACTGATTGTGCATTTATGATGTATTTTAATGTTTTTTTTTAACTATTTGCCTTTACTTTTGCAATATTGTGTAAAATAATTGCCACACATACACAGACATCTAATCAGAGTAGCTCCCTCTTCTCAGGAGAATAATATCTCACCTGTCAATAAAACTATAGAGTGGTGTGATTCTAGTGAGCAAACTCTTACTCACCTAAGTAGAACAGCAGAGTCTGTGCTCTTGAATAATAATCTGCCAGACTTATTATCCAGTGGAACTTAAGGGATTCTACAACTTTAGTCAAATTCTCTGATGTATCTACATATATATTTTACAGCTTGCTCTTATGCTTTCTCTTACTTTAGTTTTAAATGATAATTACATTTTACTTTTGATAAAACTTTTCAGTCTAACATTTATACTTTGCATATATATTGTATCGGTCATGTCCAAATGAATAAATAATGAATACAACACAATGGGATGTGCTTTTATAGGGAATTAATGCAGATGGGTTGACAGGGTGGGGCAGGATGATGCCCAGGATGAAGCAGAGTTACCATTATGAACCCAAAGCACAATATAAAGTTAACAGTTCAATTACAGCCAGAACTACTGTCGCTGTTATAGAAAATTAATCAACCAATGATATTTGAGGATTCTGCAATGCTATAAGTAAGAAATAAAACACTAAAGAGTGTAAGATAAACACCTGTTTATTACTCAGCCAAAAAATTACAATTTTAATTTTATTAAATAACATTGCAACTGCATTGAGCATTTTCAGCTGTTGAGTCAGTCAGTTGAGTTATTGGCATCACTGACTTCCTCAGTGCCCATGGAAATAAAGAGTTGCCTTTTACCCTGCATGTGCATGAGCATGATGGCTTCAAAATTACATGCTTGATGTAGAATCATGGTGGTCATTTGCATCTAGTTCATTACTACTTAGCTAGGATGGATGTTGATGCTAATGGTTTTGGTCAATGTTTATCTGCTGTTCAAGCCACCTATTTAGAGGTTACTGCATGTTCTCCCATAGTGTTAATGCAATGTCTCACTGTATGCTGCCCTCATGCTGTACCCTGCCCTCATGCTGTCACCCACACAGCAGCCTCGGTCCTCCTTGCTGTACATATCCTCTAATGCTCCTGCAGTCTTGATATGCAACTGGATGGAAAAAGAAGCAAAAAAGATTCTCCTGATGCATGGAAAAATGGGGAAAGATATGTAGCTCCCGAGGCACTTGGAAATTCACAGTCTAGGACACATGGGTGTTCAGGGCATGGTTCACAGACTTTCTTCCATGTGGTGGAACCCTAAGTTCCGTTTGCATGTATTTGATGTTGTCCGATGCTGTGTCTTAGGTCAGGCTAACAAAAATGCTGCAAGGGTGCCAACACATCCTCCTCCTCGCCATATCACTCATTATTATTTTGGCTCAGTTTTAATGGTGTATAGAAAATCATCCAGGTTCATAGCCTCCTCTCAGTGACATCCCCAGAGCACTATATAACTTGACCATAGAGCTAGAAAAACAACACAAAGGATATCACTCATATTTCTCAAACTTGAACAAAATGTACAGCCTAGTCAATAGCTGACTCTCACTCTGAACTGATCCTTGGATTAACTGGCTGTTGATTAATGAATATTGCCTCCAGCCCCTTCAGGAGCATATTGGCTGTTTAGAACCACAGCTTATAGTGAATTACCTGCCAGGTTCTATGGTCAATGTCGAATCCTTCCTTCCATGAGACCTAATCCAAGTTTTCCTAAGCCTACAAGCCTGACACCACCCATTTTTTAATCATAGTCATGTTGTCTTGATTCGGAGACCCAACAGGTCCCATACTTTTCTAAATGTCCATAGTTCTTTTTGCCCTGTGAACTGTAGTCAAGCCACATGTGTTTGGTCTAAAGATGGTAATGTCCACAGGTATACCAAAAGGGGAGTTTACCAACTGCCTTTAAATGCTGAACATTATCCCAATGGTACCTTGTTACTTTTACCTACTACTCAGTGGTATCATGCACATATTGAACTAGCTAAACGATGCAGTAATTTAACTCCCAAGAAGATGCAAGGAATTGAGTTCTTTTCAAACACTGATGCTACCTTCACACTTGTCATTGCTGGTGTAGAATGTGCTGTGGGTTATCAGATTCATACCACTGCTCATAATAGAGGTGCTCATCCTCTTAAAATATCATTGGTGTCAAGACAATAACAAGTTATTGTCTTGACTATCCACTTGTCAAACTATTTTGAGTAGATTCCTGGATGCTTTAATTCCTAATTATGGTGTCATGGTAAGCCTTGATCAAAATTTGCATGCTGTCTCATGAAACTGGCTGCCATACCAAGTCCTGGGTTCCATACCAGGCATCATATTACAGATTTAAATCACCTGCATGATGATGTCAAGCATATTGACCAAGTTAACAGTGATTGGATGACTAACTTATTAGTCTTTTGGTGGCAACTTTGCCCTCTGTAGCCCTCTGCTTCGTGGTCCTCCTTGTCATCATATGATTAATTTATGCCATGATTTGCTGTTGCTATATACACTATATTGCCAAAAGTATTCACCTACCCATCCTAATAATTGATTTCAGGTGTTCCAATCAATGTAATGGCCACAGGTGTATAAAATCAAGCACCTGGGCATGCAGACTGCTTCTACAAACATTTGTGAAAGAATGGGTCGCTCAGCAGCTCAGTGAAATCCTATCAGGGTACCAGCATGGTACTGTAATAGGATGCCACCTGTGCAACAAGTCCAGTCATGGATACAGTGAAATTACTATTGTGCTATATGTCCAGTAGTATGTGTCCACAAAATATAATACTTGAAATATGTCTTGAATATATAGACTAGACTATATATTCCTAGACTTTGAGTTCACTACATGCTTTCCATAAATGTGGAGGTCGGTGCTTCAAATGCACTAAGAGTCATTACCAAGACAATAGACACTAATCGCTTCACAGCAGGTGAGTGGGTTTTTTCTTCTTGGCTTTCACGAGAGGCGGTTACACTTTATGTCACTCCTGCTCCCACTGCTGCTTAAGCTCTCTCGTCTTGTCTCATATCCTGACTCTTATATCTCTCTCTTACACATATCCTGATTCTTCGGAAACTAAAAGAATGGAATTGATCAAGTTGTCTCTCAACGCAATTGATGCTATTTTCTCAATAAGGAATCAGGGTGCGGGTGAACCCACATGTCTGGACAGGGCCACCGCCGCTGGATATGTTTTCGATTCCTGGGGAATATGGCATGAACTGTGCATTGCACCATTATCCCTTGAGGACGTGGAGGATGTTTATCTATTCGGAGTATTGATCACTGGGTTTCTGCTGATTGGACTAGGCGTTGTCCTGGTGTATCGGGAAATTAAAAGAGTGGGGTCAGTTGTTGAACGCCCACAGAAATTGCCCAACCAAATTGATAATGGTGGGCAGAGCTGTCGGAAGTCAGACAGTGACTGTTAATAAGAATTTGGAATCGATCATGGAAAGGCTTACGGCTCTGCAGATGAAGATTGATAAGCTGGGGACTGCTAACGATAGAGCAGTGTGCTAAAATTCTGTGCACTGTCTCTTGCTAACCATAACATTTGTCTTATCTGCATTGGCTCCCATTACAAATTTCTCCTCGAAGGTCGTCGCCATGGATATCTGCTCCCTGAACCACAAAGAAAGACTGTCAGAGACATTGTGGCACATACCATCTGCACAGAACTTTGCCGGCAAATCTCTGACTCCCCCTCCTTCTAAATATGAAATACGCCTCTCACTGCTTGGACTGTCCCATCAACCCAATGCTTATATGTGCTGTGGAGATTTTTTTTGTTATGTAAACAGATTGTTCTATATGTAACAGTATGTCTGCATACCTTTTTTTGTCTTCTTCCTTATGTCTCCCTTCCTTGTTTCTATCTATGATGGCGGTGCACCTCTGTGTGTGCATGGCAGCCTGGGCATAATGGTGCTTTACACCATCACACCAGGGAACTGAATTGCCCCATGTGGGATAAATAAAGTTTTTCTTATCTTATCTTATGGAGTGGCCAAGCTGCCTTACAAAAATTTTCATAGCTTTGGCCATGCTAGTTTTAATCAACCAGTCAAATCAACCAGTCAACTAAATTCAATTGACTGTTGGATTTAACTTCACTAGCCACACCCAGGCATGACTAGTGCCAGACCTGTTGAACGTAAACATCACTTAAATAGAACCTGTCTGGCAATGCGAAGCAGGATAGAAGGTCTCAAAAAGCAGCACATGATGCCACATTCTAAAGAGACTTGAATACTGATGTGAAACAAAGTCACTGAAATCTACTAGGCTGGAAAGCGTTACAAAGCCATTGCTGAGGCTCTGGGACTCCAGTGAACTACAGCGATAGCCATTATCCACAAATGGAGACAAGTTTGAACAGTGGTGAACCTTCCCCTTCCGGCCTACCATAATATCACCCAGAGCCCATCAATAACTCATCCAGGAAGTCACAAAAGAATCCAGATGAACATCTGAGTTTAGCAGAGTTGCATTTTTGCTTCTTCATTCTGGGGTGAAAAAAATACATTTTTTGGACTCCACTGGAGTCCCGCACCTCTCTAAGTTTTACTCCCTTTTTGCTGGCAACCAATAGCAAAAGAGCTTCCTGCTATTCATGAAACTGGACCCTGAACCGCCACTCAAGCCTTGTTAAGTGCTCCAGAGCAAAGCCACCTCTACAAGAACAGCTAACTTATGCCACAGGCCTTTGGACAGTGTCTGAGATCAATAATTATGGCCCTCCTGTTTCCTTCAGAAGTTCATAAGTCACATGTTGAGAAAGGAACAAAGAACTCCGGTGACTTTTCAGATCAGAACTGATTCTTGGGTCGCATACATTTTGTCAGACTGCAACCAAGTCTTCAAACAGCCAAGTGTGGCTTCTACCAAAAGCTTAGGCTGTGCATGTTGTTTTGGCAACATTCCTGTCTGATAATTTAAACCCCCAATTTTGTTCCATTTTGCCCCTTTTAGTTTCCTTTTTTTGCAGTTTAGACCTGCTATACATTCCAATTTAAAATCCATTGTTTCCCACCATAGACTTTATCTATTCATATTATCCTAGTACCTCATACACCAGTTTAGAAGCCACTTACTGTATCTTTCCTAGACATATACACTCATTCTAGTTATATCACTATCCTTAATATTTTAATAAATTTCCCAGTTAATTCTCATTCATTGATTCTTGTGTGCCTTTCTTGTACATTCTGTGGTCCATATAAGCTGTGATTTCATGACATCAAGACGGGACTGATGAAAGGTAATTCACTAGGTTTTCCCCGATTTCCCAACTTAATAAATCCAGGTGGTGCCCTTTTCTTATAAGCTAGAAAAACACTGATATCCAACTTCCATTTTCATAAATCTCACCAAACTGTAGATATTTTTAAGATTTAAAATAAACCCAGCCTGGTCATAGTTAACATTCAACCATCAAGGACTAACCTGAAGGTGTTTGCTATTACTGCAACAAACTCTGTGATATCACAGAAACAGCCACAGCTTCCTAAACAATGGCAGGCAGCAGCTCCTTCTATGGCTCTTCCAAGCCATTCCAGTAGAGATTAGAGTTGTCCACAGAGATGGACCCCACTAGGTGAGGAGAATTATATTTTCCTGAGCTCTGTTTTGGCTATTTGTTGATGGTAATGTGTATTCTTTCTTATTTGATACCAGAGTCCCCATGCTCCTCTCTATGTGGCAAATATTACTCGGGTCCCATTTCATCATCAACTGTTTTATCTGTGGGTAATAATGGGGTTCCAGTGGAATGCTTAAAAATAGATTTACTGCCTGAGCGCTCTTCAGAGGATCCTACTATTTTCTTTATTTGGTGTTGTGCCTAACTGTCTGTTTAATTTACTTGGTTGAGATCTAATGTCCAAGCCTGGTCTGTATATTTCTTTTGACTAGGGCCAAATGACTGTTGAATGTGGAAGCATGTCCCATTTCCATGTGCAACAGAATCTGGACCACTTGATCTTAGTTATAAAACTAACCCAACAAAGTACCCTGTTACACTAAAATAAGATCCCCTCTAGAGCAAGAACAGACAAACAGGTTTCCAAATCAATAAATTTATTTTCCACAATAACAAGTCACATTTATTTTACTTCAATTAAAAGATTGGCACCAATCGATAATACACATTTTTTCTATTTAAAACAGCACTCCTCATGAATCAGAGCCCCACTGCCCAAATCCACACATCCACAGCACAGAGAGCACAGAGAGCAATCAGGAAGAGACAAAATGGCCACTACAGGAAGTAGAACACCGCAAGAACACAAAATAAAAGTCTATGCCATCACACATGACATACACCTGGCACCCACTATTGGTGGAGAGGAAGTAGCTTTCCATCTACAGGATATCCCTTCTACCCTATGGGCATCCCACAAGCACAAAGTTGTCTTTGTAAATTGCGCACCATACAGGGCAACTTTAAAGCCTCTCACATCTGTTTTTTACAAACAATATCCACTTTCCACAGAGAAAGAGGAAGGCATTTCTGGTGTAGTCAACTCAGGGTGTCATTATTCCTTGCTTCTTTGCATTAGAAACATCCCTGTTAACCCTGTACAGAAGCCTGGTGGGAGAATGTGGCATTTCACAAGACATAAGGCACATTAATAATTTAATTTAGGTTTTAATGCAGGTTTATAGTCTCCCTCCCTAAGCTGTAGTGGTGCAAGCCCTCAGACACCTACTTGGGGATTATCCTGTCTGTTGGTGATCACAGGTTGCCTGATGAACATCGAACCATCATCAGAGACATCCCACCACAAATACAGAAGGGTATACTCCATTTTCTTGGACTTATTAATTACTGTTGTCAGTGGATACTTGACAGAACTTTACTTGACAGAACTTTCATGGCCCTCAGAGATAATGAACTCATTCAGAACTTTAAAGGCTGCTCCCTGCTCAGCACCAGCATTGGGTCTCCCAAAGTATAACCTACCTATACATCTCTGAAAGCAGCAGGACAGTCTTAGGGGCCTTGGCTCAGGAGCATGGTGGTGGTTATCATGCTATGGTTTACCTCTCTGATTATTATTATTATTATTATTAGAGCTTGTCATTTGTTCAAGGACCATGTTGTAACCATTTCTACTGACTCTTGATATGCCTTTGGTGGAGCTCATGATTTTGGTAAAATTTGATAATCCCATGGCATCTGCATTGCTGATGGTAAACCTATTTCTAATGCCTCACTTTTTTCTGATTTATTACAGGCCTGCACTCTCCCTAAACAGCTGGTGATAGTGAAGGTCAAAGGTCACAACACTGCTGAATCTCATCAGGCAAAGGGTAATATACTAGCCAATGAGGTTGCTAAATGGGCCACAGAAGATGTCCCAAGGTCATCACATGTAACTGACCTTTTTTCTGTCTTTTCTCACACTCTCTTGTCCTAGCATCAGCGGATTTGCTCTTTCTTCAGTTGCAGGCTACTACTGTGAACTGTACATTTTGGGTCTTTCACAACTGTACTCTGGCCTCAACAGGACTCATTTGTGACAAAAGGCACATTGCATTCCCAAAATGTGTATTTCTTGTACAACATTTCCATGGTGTTTCATGTCTCTCAACTTCCACCACCCAAACAGCCCATTCAGTGTCAACTCACAATCAACTGTACACAAATGCCACTTGTGGGTAAACTGAGGTATATGTTAGTCATTGTGGACAGGTTTTCAAAGTGGGTGGAAGCTTTTCCTTGTTCTAAAGAAGATGCTAAAACTGTGGTAAATGTTCTTGTTAAGTAAAGAATACTTAGATACAGTATTCCTCTGGTAATTGACTCAGACCAAGTGCACATCCACATTCCCTGTCTGCAGGCATTTTAGAAAGAATGAATAGAATACTGGGGGATCCTTTGACCAAAGGCATGATCAAAACAGGGTAAAATGTGGGTAGATTTACTGCCAGCAGTCCTGAGTGATCTCAGAATGACCCCCAGCACCATTACAAAATTATCACTGTTTGAGGTTATCTTTGTTTATCCCTTCAACACCTCATGGATGATCTGGACACAGTGATGAAGGAGTAGGTGTAGGTGAAGGTGTTGATTGAAGAATTGAATAGTATGCACTGTGATAGCTCTTGTTCCCTTGCTTTCCTGGAAATATTATAAAATTCCTGCATGGCAATACATTTGGCATTGATTTCTTTATGAATTAAAGGGGGCAACTGTAATATTTAAAAGGCATAACCATTGCTGAAATAAACAGGGATGTCCCTGAAAAAGACATTGCTTGGATGGCAGCATATATTGCTCCAAAACCTGTATGTACGTTTCAGCATTAATGTTTCCTTCACAGATGTGCAAGCTTCCAAAGCCATGGGCACTAACACATCCCCATACCATCAGAGATGCTGGCTTTTGAACTTTGCGCTGATAACAATCCTTTTTCCTCTTTGGCCCAGAGGACACAATGTCCATGATTTGCAAAAATAAAATTTAAATGTGGACTCGTCAGATCACAGGACACTTTTCCACTTTGAATCAGTTCATCTCAGATGAGCCTGGGCCCAGAGAAGCCGGTGGCATTTCTGGGTGTTGTTGATATATGCCTTTAGCTTTGCATGGTAGAGTTTTAACTTGCACTTGTAGATGGAGCGAAGAACTGTGTTCACTGACAATGGTTTTCCGAAGTGTTCCTGAGCCCATGTGGTAATATCTGTTACAGAATGATGTCTGTTTTAATGCAGTGCCGCCTGAGGGATCGAAGGTCATGGGCATTTAATGTAGGTTTTTGGCCTTGCCACTTACTTGCAGAGATTTCTCCAGATTCTCTGAATCTTTTGATGATGTTATGGACTGTTGATGATGAAATCCCTTTACACATTGGGAAACATTGTTTTTAAACTGTTGGACTATTTGCTCATGCAGTTGTTTACAAAGTGGTGAAACTTACCCCATCCTTGCTTGTGAATTACTGAGCCTTTTGAGGATGCTCCCTTTATACCCAATCATAACACACACCTGTTTCCAATTAACCTGTTCACCTGTGGAATGTTCCAAACAGGTGTTTTTTGAGCATTCCTCAACTTT
>JAOUQY010000001.1:27961975-27974336 GCA_028566355.1 Doras micropoeus | reverse complement strand
GGATGAGCGGGGCTAGCGGAAGCGGGATTGGCCGGGCGAGCAGGAAGTGGGGGCGTGACCAGCGGACTTCTAACACTAATAGTCTCTTGGAAGCGTATTTCTATATCTATCAGAAGTTTAGCTTTCATGAAGTCATCATATCATTCTTCTTCTTCAAATAATTATGTATGATTTCAAAGTAACATACATTTTGAGAAAAAGCCTCATCATTTTTTTGAATGCCTGTTTATAGATCCTTGGCCACAAAAACTTCCATAAGTTTATTTACATGGCATTCAGAGCATTATTATGATAAAGTATTTGTTATGATAAACCTCAGGAAACATAAGATGGTAACACACACTTTTGCTTGAAACAAGCGTGTAAACTGGTGTTATGTTGGTCTACCATGACTAACAGCTTTTATTTTATTTTACTTATGTGTATGCCTATTATTAGTAGAATATTTGCTTTTTTATCAGCTATGAGTGCACATTAACCACACATTGTAACCACTTCTAGACATCCCTTTGCCATCTCTGGGCCACCCCAGATAAAAATTCCTAGAACCACCTCTTCTGCCAGGTAGTAGTTAACACTACAAAATTAATGAATTACAATATTCTTGAATCCTGTAGCAACTAAAACCTAAAAGTCAGTCCCTCAATATAGCAGTTTTTTCCCAATTATGAATATTTGCTTGTTAAGGTGTTCTACCATGAAGTACAGAAAACTAACTGCAATGTTGTTGGTTAACATAATCAACATAATCAATTAAATGAAATAAAAGTATGATTATTGTCTCAGGAACATACTGACAGAAAAAAAAAAAAAAACCTTTATGAACGCTGTAAAAATCCTTGTTTTGTTATGTCTTGAGTGTGTAAAATTTTATGTTGGCACAACTTGAAAAATGAAAATAGTTGGCCCAAAACCAAAACCAAAAGCATTTGCACCAGTCAACTATAAATGTTTTATTCTCTAAATGAGCATAAATATTTTGGGTCAACATTTCAAGTGCAATGAAAAAATCTGAGTTGGGTGAGCAAACAGTGGAATGGTGAACATCTTCGTGCCAGAGAAGACTTGCAAGGCAGCATTGTACCATTTTATATCAACGAGGAGATTTCAAAAGAACGGTGAGTATCATAACAAAATTACATCTCAGTCACAGGGAGGTTAAGATGGTGGGTTTTACTAATCTGAATAACTCTGTGATATTGGTTTGATTTTTAACTGCCATTTTAAGCAAAAGTTAGTTGCACAGAGCAATCAAGTCTCTGATTTAAATGATTCATTAGAGCTGTTCAGTACAAGCACCTTCACAACAAGCTGAAGTTCACTGTTTCACCTTAATTATATTAGTATAGTCTCCCTTTAACACTGGGCCAAACTTTGGTAATGTATGAATTGGTTCAGTAAAAATTAATCAAGCTTCTGCCTGCTAGCCATATGTGTTAGTGAGCCGACTCACTCTGAGCTAAACTTGACATTTTTTAAACAATTTTTTTCAGATTTTTTTTTTGCATCCACTCGCAGCTTAGTGTGTGTAAAACAGTGATTTCGCCTTTCTAACCATCATTAACAAAAGCATAGTTTATAATATTAATTATTTATTGTTGAGCCTTCTTGTGTATGTGGGCAGAGCTTAGTATGGAAAGTTAACTGTAGAGTTATGTGGCTGTAGGTTATGTTCTGTGGTGAAGAAATGCTAATCGTATATTGTTTTGTTTGTGCACACTTGGGTTGATGGCAGATAATCACTTGGAAATCTAACCAAATTTTTTCAAATGAATAGATGTTACATGTGCTGACTGATGAGTACTACAAGTAATATGAGTACTATGTTATTTATAAGCTTTATACAGTATTAATAAGCTTTAACTGAATCCGTACAGACTGTTTAAGCGATTAATATATCTATTGTTTGTATATTTATACGCAAGGTGGACACAAGTGCAGACCTGTTACTATAAATTCTCCACACAGCAGCAAAAATGCTGCTTTAGCACTACAGACTTCATCAGTTATATCATCACTCATAGTTTATTTATTTTTTTAAGTTAAGCTGTAAGGGACATTTGCATTTCAACTTCATTTCAAATAACACTGAATTGGACACAAGAAGTTGAAGACAAAAAAGCATGGAATTTAATTACAGACCCCTTTTAGGACTTGTTATAATACTGTGACAAAGAGACCTTTTCAGTTTTTAAATAAATTGTATAATTTTTAAAATAGCTGTCATATGCCTGTCTGGTGATGTCTTTTATCAATGTTGAATGTTAAGTGTGTTGTTTAAAAATGTTTCTTGATATGTGCAAATAAAATTCATTTGTTAAGAATTTACGTATACTATGCAGTGTTCACTTGTTCAATATATATTGCATTTACTTGATTCAGTGTAAAAGTCATAGCTTGGTCAACTTTGATAGTGATTAATAATTAACTGAACTGAACAACCATAATGCAAAATACATTGCTTGGACCAATACTGATGCATACTAAAATATTTCATTGCCACAACATTTTTTTTTAAGTTGGTCGTAAATTGTAGGGTTGTCAGCAGAGCCTAACATATGCATTTCACAGAACTTAAATTAGGCCAACTAAAAAAAGTAGGGGCTACAGGTCACTAAAAGATTTTAAGTTGGGTAGACCTGATTTTTTTTTACAGTGAGTGTGTTGGCTTTCATATCTTTAAATAAAGGCTCTACATGACATGAAATTGCAGTCAGAAGTCTACCATAAATACAAAAAGCCTCGTCTTCCAAGGGCACACGGTGGATCACTTTTATGACCCCACCATTGGCAAAATCAAACCTACGTCCCTGTCTCACACCAACTGTAGGAGCTACATATATTCCCCCTTTTATAAATGCACCAGCAGAATCTTTACTCACTCCTTTTTCCATCCAGTCCTATTCCTCCACTGCAGGAGCATCAGAGTACATGTCCATCCAAGGGGATCTGCTGTGTGGGTGATTTTAATGGCTGAGGTTGATGCAGAGGGAAGGCTACATGCTGCCTTGGCTACAACATCAGCCAGAGCATTACCTCAAGCTTCATCAGTGTCAGGGGAGCAATGACCTGATCTTAACCACAGCCAAAATATCAGACACAAATGAGACATGTTTAATGGGCATACCTTGTGCTGTCAAAAATGCCATCACTACTAAATGCTTCCAAAATCATGTACAACACCATAATCATACCGGTGAACTGGTGTTCTTTTGTTTGAAGTCATGTATCTATTGCTCTTTCATAACTATAAATGGCACGAGAAATTGAGACAGGCATAGTCGGAGTCAGTGGAGATTACTAACATTTTCACACCCTTGTCTTCTGCTAGTTGTAATGAATATACCCATATACACAAACCTATGAATACACGTATAATTGAATCGGTGTAAATGGTAGCAGGAATCTCAGACACGCCCGAAGGCAGTGAGTGTGAAAACATCACACAATCATCATTATCACTTAATACACTCTCATCATATTTATCAGACATTGCATTGAGGGATTGGTGATCTTGGCCCTTTGCAGGGTAATGTTAGGCACTGTAAGAGCCAATTGCTCCATCTCTGGGCAGTCACTGTGGTCACATGAGCTGAGGACAACAGAGATAGGACAGCATGAGGACAGGATACAGTGAGATGTTGTATAAATGTTACTGGT
This sequence comes from Doras micropoeus, assembly GCA_028566355.1. NCBI lineage: Eukaryota > Metazoa > Chordata > Actinopteri > Siluriformes > Doradidae > Doras > Doras micropoeus. Next base: position 27,970,676 of record JAOUQY010000001.1, on the reverse strand, counting down.
GCACAGGCAGTAACAGCTAGATATGTTGTTTGAACTGGACATAAACATAGCCAAAACCATTAGCATCAACATCCAGCTTAACCAAGTAGTAATGTACTGGGCGCAAGCAACCACCATGATACTGCATCAGGCATGCTGTCATGAAGCCATCATACTCATGCACAAGGGCAAAAGGCAGCTCTTTATTTCCATGAGCACTAGGGAATGTCAGTAATACCAATAAATCAACTGATTCAGAATCCAACTGAATGTGTAATTGTGAAATAAGAATAAAAATCCCCAAAATAGATGAACTCTTAATCTGTGCTGCCAAGCAAGAGTTAATTGACAAATGTACAGGCTCTGTGCTGTAAGTGTGAGAGTTTTTTCCAGTCACACCATAAAGGACAATGTTAGTTTGAATTAAATGAAGACCGCGGCCTCTAGGCAACTCTGTTGGAATTACAGAGACTTGTGCACCCGCGTTAATTAAAAATTCAAATTCATGGTCATTTACAGTAGTTGTCAAATGCAACGTTATCCCGTCCATGTATCATTGGGACCAAATAAGCTTTCATAACGCCCATTTCTAGAAAACAGACTGAGATGAAGAAGAAGGAGGGGGAGGAGGCAGAGGTGGTATTATTTTGGGAGGTGCTTTTTACCAGCTCTCTTTCACTGAAGTGAGTGAACCCTTCCTCTCCTGACCATCATAAAAATCTTATCACCTTATCAGCTTCAGTAGGTAGAAATATCTGAGAACAGAAGGAAATTACATCCAATGGGTGTAAGTCATACAGATACTGATACGGATTCTGTCATCTAACAATGAGCTCTTTGATAGGATACACTCATGCACTCACCCGTGCTGTCATGTATGGACAGGACCCATTAACAGAATTGCTGGACCAGATGGTCCAGGGATGGTGGTCAAACGCTGCAACTCATTTTGGTCCGTGTAGTGTAACAGCAGTCAGAGTGGATCGCTAGCCTGCAGACAACACCAAACTATTGTAAATCTTTCCTGGATGGCCAGGAGGAAGATGACCAGAAATCAGGAGACTATGAGCCAGGCTATGATCAAAAATCATTGATTTTATTGTGCGTGCAAAGATTTACAGCAACCCGGGACCCTAAAGGTCTCCCATTCATAATTCTAATAATGTGTCATGACTTCAGCTTTTATACTTGGAGACTCTGGACCATAACAACAGCCAAGGTTAAAAAATAATAGAGAGAGACAGAGGAAAACACAGAAGGCACTGCTAGGCGTCATCCAGCAAGGCCATCATACAGTGAATGTGTACATAACAAAAAGGAGATATGGCACATGCAACACATTAATACACAAAACACATTAAACATCACCCCAAATGCCTGAAAATAATGATAAAATCGTATATCATAAATAATCAAAAGTAAAAATAATATCATAAAAATAGAAAGGGAGAAAAATATATTACACATCACATGAACCTGTGCAATAAATTATTGATATCTTATTAGAAAAAGGCATCATTAGACCATGTAACAGCACCTATTTCTCCCTTTCTTGCCAATAGTAAAATCAAATGGCAAGTGGAGTTGGCTATCGACTATCACAAACTGAACCAACAGGTCCCACTGTCCAGATGGCCAACGATCCAATTAGAGCAAGAGCTCCCCAAACTCAGGGATGGTAAAAATTTCTCCCAGACCATATAGCTGACTAGCATAAATTGGCTTTCACCATTGCAAATTGACAATACACATTCAACCAGAGCCCATTTGGTTATGCCAACTCACCAGCTGAATTCAATATCTTCCTGAATAAGGCATGCCTTGATGCTTGCTAGAGGGAGATGCTCATTTATGTGGATATCTTGATGTGCATTCCAACATTTTTAATGATATATCTGCTGCAGTATAATCTTCATTACTGAAATAACACCATACTAATAAATACCATCATATGACCATATAATATGACCATCATAGCTTTATTTTGAAACTGAAAAATGTATGTGTTGCCATTGACATTTCTGAGATATTTTGCTACTGACTGAGAAGCTGAGGAGTTATCGTGTCTGTAAGACTTAGCTAAGCTATAAGCTAGCTATCGGCAGTGCCCGCTTCTGGTCTCACTGAATGAGACAGTATTTATGGTGGACGATAATGATCCACCATGTTTGGATGACAATTGTTATCATGAAATATAAAAATATAAATGCTTAAACATAATAATATCATCCTCCCATTTGTTGGGCCAAGCTAACTTGCTAGTGCTTCCTCATATTCTGATATATTCAGCATAAACACATGAAAGCGGGAAAGAGTGTGCATGTCTACACCACACACACACACACACACACACACACACACGAAATAAATAAAAAAAGAATAGCTTTTTTCCTAGCATTGAAAATCAGTTTCTTGTTGTCTTGCTGCTGATTATCCTGTCGCTGATTTCTTGTAATTTGTGTGGTTAAGAAGTGTTTGATAAATAATTTATTACTTAATTATTTACAAAATAAGTAACAAAACCATGTAAACACATTAAGAACGTAGAAAGAGTATTAAATACATCTGAATTACTGTTCAAAACTGAAGTCCAAACTGGACCTGGCTGAAGTTTAGGGCATATATAAAACTAGGCATTTTAATATTTGTAGATGTCATGAGTACAGATTTTATATCATATTAAAATATAAGCCATGCCCTTTCAAACAAAATAAACTTATAATTGTCAATTTTCTTGTATTCTGACTACAGCTATTTGTTTTAGAGGATGACAAAAACATAGGAATTTCTTTGCTGTTCTCAGTGACCTGCAGAAGTGTTCTAAATTTCTGTTGGGGTATAAAGGGTTAAATTCACTGTTACTGCCCCCATCTATTTTTAGGCAAAACACCACTTTGGTTTTACGAAGGCAGTCTAGGGGTAGAGAGGCAATAACACAAATAAAGAAAAAAAAAAAAAATATATATATATACACCAGCCAGACACAAGTTGTGTTTCAAAATGTGTATATTGATAATATAACCAAACTCATAATACAAGAAAAGTCACACCAAGGCTTCGGGGTGAGCTTAACACCAAAACAACAAACAAAACCCTGCCCCAGCCCCAGCTACCTTACCTGAAAGCAGGAAAAATAAAAACAAAGAAAATACAATAAACTAACATATCTCCCTATAACAGAAACAAGAGAAAAAGATATCAAAATAAATGGGACTCACCCCTATATGGGTGAACTTTAAGAGTGGAAACAATAACCACTAACACAGTTTTAATTATGAGAAAACACTCAGGCAAACACATTAGCATACAACATCTAGAATATTTAGTCACGGGCTGGCTATCTGAGATCATATAAGAAAACGGGACCATATCATGCACTAAAGAAGTAACACAATTCAGCTAATAATAAAAAGACACAAACACAGTCTGTCATGGGGCACGTGGTGTCGGGGAACGCCACGGGCACCCAGCTTTGTCGCCACACAGTTTATATAGAGAGAGCCATCCGGTGTCACCGAATCAGCAAAGCTCTTCCGGGTCAGCTGACATATCAGTGACCTTTCTTAACAGCCAATGAATTAGAGAGTATGTAGTAACTACCACTCAAGTGGCTTTCTGGTTGAAGGTTCTACAGCACTTCAACATGGAGGTACAATCATTGAAAAAAATAAATCTCCCCCTGGGCACAGGACTTGAGTCCTGCCAATGATGCCAGGACAATGCCCCTGCAGCAAATACCTGTCCCAGAGAACACTTCTGCCCAAACCAACCAACCATAATTATTTTGAACTGAATGTTTTCAAAGACATTGAAGGCTGACAGATAGAGGCTGCCCAGTATGCTGTCAATCCCAACCCTCAAACACAATCACTAATTGCAGAAAAGAGGAGTGGTATTCCCCTGGTCTGACCTACAATTCAATTGGGTTGGTCCACTTCTCAAGTAAATCAGAGGTAACAACTACTACCAACTACTACCTAATTGTGACCTGCGCATTTACAAAGTGGATAGAATGCTTACCTGTCCCAAATGACATAGCCTAAATGGCTTATTTGCTTATGAACCATATTTTCTCTAGATTTGGCCTACCTAGCTTTGCCAAATCTGACACACTTCACTGCCAATGTCATGCAGCTACTCTGGCAGTTACTAGGCATGAAATCCAATCTGCACATCACCCACCACACTCAGGGCTCCAGCCAAGTGTAACATGCCAACTGAACAGTAGTCAGAATATTGAAGAAGTATTTGGGATCCAACCACTGGGACTAAGATGTTAAGCTATCCTTGGTGTTGATGGCCATCCAAGCAACTCCACCTGATGCCACTGGGGTATCTCTTTTCAAATTGATGAGTGGCAGGTAGATGAATCTCCCTCTGCACTTACTTTATCAATCAGGTGAAGCTAGTTTAGCAACAGCCTGTGAAAAACAGCAGTGAAAAAGTGATTGCCCCCTAAACCTAATAGCTGGTCGGGCCACCCTTAGCAGAAACAACTGCAACCAAGCATTTGCAATAACATACAATGAGTCTTTTACAGCGTTGTGGAGGAATTTTGGCCCACTCATCTTTGCAGAATTGTTGTAATTCAGCCACATTGGAGGGTTTTTGAGCATGAACAGTCTTTTTAAGGTCATGCCACAGCATCTCAATAGGATTCAGGTCAGGACTTTGACTAGGCCATTACAAAGTCTTCATTTTGTTTTTCTTCAGCCATTCAGAGGTGGACTTGCTGATGGGTTTTGGATCATTGTCCTGCTGCAGAACCCAAGTTCGTTTCAGCTTGAGGTCACGAGCAGATGGTCGGACATTCTCCTTCAGGAGAATTTTGGTAGACAGCAGAATTCATAGTTCCATTTATCACAGCAAGTCTTCCAGGCGCTGATGCAGCAAAACAGCCCCAGACCATCACACTACCACCACCATATTTTACTGTTGGTATCATGTTCTTTTTCTGGAATGCAGGGTTTTTTTTTACGCCAGATGTACTGGGACACACACCTTCCAAAGAGTTCAACTTTTGTCTCATTGGTCCACAGAATGTTTTCCCAAAAGTCTTGGGGATCATCAAGATGTGTTCTGGAAAAATTGAGACAAGCTTTAATGTTCTTTTTGCTCAGCAGTGGTTTTCTTCTAGGAACTCTGCCATGTAGGCCATTTTTGCCCAGTCTCTTTCTGATGTTGGAGGCATGAACACTGACCTTAACTGAAGCAAGTGAGGCCTGCAGTTCTTTGGATGTTGTTGTGGGGTTTTTTGTGACCTCTTGGATGAGTCATCGCTGCGCTCTTGCGGTAATTTTGGGTGGCCGGCCACTCCTGGGAAGGTTCACCACTGTTCCATGTCTTCGCCATTTGTGGACAATGGCTCTCACTGTGGTTCGCTGGATTCCCAAAGCTTTGGAAATGGCTTTATAACCCTTTCCAGACTGATAGATCTCAATTACCTTCTTTCTCAATTGTTCCTGAATTTCTTTGGATCTCGGCATGATGTGTAGCTTTTAAGGATCTTTTGGTGGACTTCACTTTGTCAGACAGGTCCTATTTAAGTGTATTCAGGTGTCAGAAACCACAGTTACGGTATGTTTTAACAAGGGGGCACTTGTTCACACAGGGCCATGTAGATTTGGATTTTTTTTCTCCCTTAATAATAAACACCTTCATTTAAAAATAGCATTTTGTGTTTACCTGTGTTGTCTTTGACTAATATTTAAATTGGTTTGATGTTCCGAAACATTTAAGTGTGACAAAGATGCAAAAAATCAGGAAATCAGGAAGGGGGCAAACACTTTTTCACACCACTGTTCACACCAAACTACTCAAACATCTCATAGCTACCTTTGCTTTTGTCCAACACATGGAGAAAAGTGTTGAAGGACACAAGGTTTTTTTATGACCAAAAGGCATCCTATGATGAGCTTCAAGTGGGGGAACAAAGTGTGGTATTACACCTTTCCCAACCATTTGGAGGCCCCAGGAAAGGTACTGCAAAACTAACTCCAACTCAAACTAAAAGTTACTTCCCCAGTGGTGTGGTCTCCACATGATTACACATAAGCTGTTTCCCAAGTATAAAACCATGTTCAACAATGGTCAGGGAAAGCAAACATTTAAATAGGTCCACCAAATTCAGCCATATAAAACCCCCTTGGGACTAGTCAGGAATATTGACATCCCAGTTAAGGCATAAACTATAGTAAACATTCCAACACCCCAAGGTGGCAACAGTCATGTAAACTAAAAACACAGACACCTTCACTGTCCAATCTGTCCCATCTTCTTTGTATTGTAATAGTGTGATATCCCATACATTGAATTAATGTTAGGGCCAGGCACCTGATTACAGGGGTGATAGGCACTTTTTTGTGTTATCTCCCCATTGAAAACACTGGTTGTTGATCTAAGAATCTGTTGCCCTAGTGGTGATTTTTTCACGAAAGTGAACGCCGTTCACGTTTTATGACAGTTTTACATGTATATTGTTTTTACGTATGTGTATTGTTTTACAATGTATTTTACAATAAGAACATTTGCTAGGAGTGGAAATCAAACTGTAGATGTTTTACTTTTTCGCTGGATACGAAATTACTGTTGTGCTATACTGTGCTATACTGATAGTATGTGTCCGTAAAATATAATACTTGAAGCACGTCTTGAATATGTTTATGAAACTTACAATACAGATAAATTAGCTTTGCCTAGTCATGTGTTTGCTTTTGCCTAGACTTTGACTTCACTATTGTACACGCTTTCCGTAAATGTGGGGGTTGGTGCTTCAAATGCCCTGAGAGTCATTACCAAGACAATGGGCACTAATCGCTTCACAGCAGGGGAGTGGGCTACGGAGCGGCCAAGCTACCTTAAGAAAATGTTCATAGCTTTGGTCATGCTATTGTTAAATGGTTTACATTCAGTTGTTTTTTCTTGGTTCCCCAATTCATAAAAGAAAAAAGGTGGTCTAATTGATTTACAGGTCACACCAACAAATGATGGTGTATGATCGAGCTGGCATGGACTCCAGAAGTTTGTGCAAAACCTTATAATCCATTTTAGATCAAATGAGAGAGTACAATCTGAACCCATGCTTCAAAAGAGGAGACTAGGCATGACAACAATCTGACCTTTTGTTCCAAGCCATTAAAATGGTCAATATCACATATTTTTGTACAGTTAAAAAAGGACCCAGAAACAGTGCAGACAATTAAGTATTAACTGTTCAAGATATTGAACATTTACTTTCTTTATTTTAAATGTTTCCAAACCTTTTGTTGATGTCCATGAAAAAAAAATCTGAATTTTGGACCTCACTGTATGTTTTGACAGGTTAATCATCTCTGCATATAGTATTTGTTCTCCATATCCATAAGCATAAAAACATTGACATAAATGACAACACAAATGACATAAAGACACCTTTCTTTATCTTTAACAAAATCCCTCAATTAAATATTTATACCACTCTTTTTTTCCATATGTCTCAGAGAAGCAGTTTTCTCTCCAGGCAATTTACCATCAAATAGCAAATCTGGTCTGCAACCCCACCACCCTCTGCCCAATTTGTCCCAAGCATATTAGATGATATTACTTCTCAAGGATGTCCTCAATTCAGCTCTTTTCACCACAGGGATTGCAATCGGGGCAGATAATGAGACCTGATTTATATTTCAAAGGCTCTCCAGTGAGAGCTGAAGCTCATAAGGAGCCACAATATAGATGGATGTTGAAATGGAGGGAGCATAGGACAAACAGGTGGTAAAATTAAAGTAAAGGTTATTTTGAACTTTGTAAAACATTTCTATATAGTGTTATTGAAATTGCCAGCCATGTCAGGACCAATGATGATGAAGATCCAGTGAGGCAGATCATCCTCCTTATCAAATGCTCTGCTGATGTAATGCTGATAAGAGTGATAGCATAAGAAATTTATGTGCTATTTTTACTTTGGAAAAAGTGATATAGAGAGTTATAGATCACCTGAACCTTATTGGTTTCAGTTGTCTACAAATAACATAACATTAACAATAGCCATAACATTAAAACCACCATTAAAACCACTGACAGGTGACGTGAATAACATTGATTATCTCATTACAATGCTATCTGTCAAGGAGCGGGATACATTAGGCAGTGAATGACAGTGAGTACACAATGCTGATGTGTTGGAAGCAAGACAAATGGGCAAGGATGTGAGCACAACTGACGAGGTCCAAATCATGATGCCTATACAACTGGGTCAGAGCATCTCCAAAACACCAGGTGTTGTGCGGTGTTCCCAGTATGCCGTGGTTAGTACTTACCAAAATCAGTCCAAGAAAGTGCAACAGGTGAGCTGGCAACAGGGTCATGGGCAGCTAATGCTTACTGATAGGCATGGGGATGGAAGGCGAGCCCATCTGGTCTGATCCCACAGAAGAGCTACTGTAGCATAAATTTCTGTAAAATTTAATGCTGTCAGAACACACAGTGCATCACAGATTTCCCTGTGTGGGGCTGCATAGCTGCAGATCCAATAGAGTACTCTTGCTGACTCCTGTACATTGCTGAAAATACCTACAATAAGCAGGTGAGCATCAGAAATGGAGCAATGGAAGAAGGTGGTCTGGTCTGAAGAATCACATTTTCTTTTATGTCATGTGGATGGCTGAGTGTTTATATACAGGGGTTAGACAATGAAACTGAAACACCTGTCATTTTAGACCACAATAATTTATTAGTATGGTGTAGG
>JAOUQY010000001.1:27947895-27961875 GCA_028566355.1 Doras micropoeus | reverse complement strand
CCAATCTGTAGTAATTACTTAAATAATCACTGTAGTTGTAATCTTATCAAGAAATATTAATCTTGTGAGTATGATGGTTTTTTATTAGATATTAATATGTAATCCTTTCCTGCATTAGTCATCACTAGTACTGAAGAATACTCCTTTTAATTGATTTACGTTCAAGTCAGTTCTTTAAATGTTGTTATTTCTTACTAAGCAATTTTAAGTTTCTTCATATATACAATTAATCTATGTTATGATTGAACAAATGCAGTAACTGATACCTTTCTTATATGGACATTTAATCTTTTAGGTAATACCTGATATACACTTGTCTAGACATTTAATCAGTTATGTTAGGAATGTAGTAACTTGTATATAATTTTTTTTAATCTAGATTGTAATCTGTTATGTTTAGGAATGTAGTAACTGATGTATTCTCTTAAGTTTTATTATGATTCTGGTCATTTGTAGAAGCAAGTCACACTGTATTTGATTGATCATGTTTTCACAATAATCACATGTCATTAAGTCTAAGCCAATACAATAGCTAAAAGTAATTTTAGAATAGTATGCTATATCCTTTTTTTCTTCTGTTGTTCTGAATCATGTATAATCCCTGTGCAAGAAACATAATGTATTATAATGATTCTTTAGAATAATTTAGAAATCTTTCTCTGCTCAGACAAATGAAGCATTGTCTCCTCCAAACTTTAAACCACACCCTTTCAGAGCATCTTCAAAAGCTCCCCAACACACATGCACACACATTCCTGGTAAGGTCAGTTTATTTTATTGTTTGATCACCGCGGATAGTGTTTAATAAACTGACGAATCGTCATCACCTAGGTTAACCTATCTGCCATCTTGGAATCCCAGGTGGCAAGACTTATTCATTCATATGCTTAAATCTGGTGTTTCCTATTTGGTTTCTGTTCTGTGCTATTTTAATTCAAGTCTAGATTAGTTAACCTGTGTATGTCTCCATTGCAAGTTAGTTCATATCATCGCTCATAAGACATACTTTGTTCTGTCTGAGCCACTCCTTAAACTGGCTGTTATTTTATTAGTTATCATTCAGTATTTCTTGCAATCTTCTTTTTTCCTTTTCTTTTTTTTCTTTCTCCTTTCTCTATTTCCTTTCTTTTAACTCTCATTTCTAGTTAGTTAATAAAATTATACTTTTTATTATAATCTGAGTTTGAGTTGTTTTAATCCAGCAACTGAATCCCTGACAAAACATGAGCCAGTTCAGAGTTCAGATTTGAGATTGAAATTGTTGATATCAGATGGGTATTGATTAAAAGTAAATAGTTTTTTTTCATGATTTCCCAATTTATGAATGAATCAGGTGGTGCCCTGTAAATATCTATTATGATTCTAATTTTATAGAATTATAGTCCTTATTAAATCTGCGGTTTGAAAAACCCAGAATTCGGTAGTTCCTCTACAAGATTTGACCTAAGCATGTACTATATAATGAAGCTTTAATAGCAAAATTGCTGGTAATAAAGTTGCATGAAAATTGTGCATATTGAGTGGAATTTGACTTTTCACACTAGGACTATTCATGCAGCAACATATTGGCAAATATTATAAACTCCTTCTAGTTTATTTCAATGCTTGCATTCTTCTCATCCATGCACCATCTTTTTTTCCTTTTATTTCAAATTGTCTTTTGCTTAAGGTTACATCATATCACATTTAATAACAAAAAAAAATGGTATTTTCTACTTCAGTATGCATTTTCTATTCCTATTGTTTTTATGGAACTAAAGTCTAGACATTATTGAAAAACCCTGTTTCAGATGTTTCAAATCAAGAAAAATCTATTAGGCCTGGAGGAGTGAACAAGATGTAGGCCATTTACATAATCTGAATCTGATTTTCTGGCACACAGGAAATCATCGTAAGCTGTGTAACTCCACTGAATATGAATAGCATTTGCTGGGTAAACACTGACATAACCCTTGGACCCTTGGATGTCACCAAATCTAAATGGTCAGAATTAAGAAACCATGCCTACCAGCCATTCAATTGGTATTTCAATATCCTACAATGATGTCTATTTCATTCAGGACTGGAAATAAGTCCATAATGAATACCAACTAATGACCTAAGGAATATCTTCTTGGTGGTTAATTCATATAATTGGTAAAGTTCAGTTTATTGAGCTCTCGAAAGGAAACAGACACAGCAGGAATGTGCAAACTTCACACAGAACATACCCAGGTATTTCTTTCAGTGAATGGCAGGGCTATCCACTGCACCATCATGCTGCCTACCAGACTACAGTAACATGAAATTTTATTTATTGATTGATTTTATTGATTATTTATTTATTGATTTATGAGAGGAGCAGTGGTGGTTCAATGGTTAAGGTTGAAGCTTGAGAATTTAAATCCCAGCACTGCTAAGCTGCGAGTATTGGGTTCTTGAGTCAGGCCTTAAACTACTCCAGTGCTTGTGTGTTATGTCTGACCCTTTGCTCTAAGCAGAGTTTCTTTCCAAGCTCTGATAAAAATACTTTTGTTGCACAAACATGTGGATATAACTTGTAAAAAAATGGCGGGCTACTGTATTTACTCTAATGTATTTGGAATATACTTTAATGTATATGGAATTATTTATTTGTGGACATGATCAATTTCATTATAATAATTATAATTCATTATAATTATCATTATCAATTTATAAAAACACAACAACTGCTTTTTTGAGATCTCAGCATATTTTTTCATTATCCCAAAATGAAATTTAGTTTTTTTAAAATAATGTCATGATTCATTTAAGATCTCAGAAAAACAACTTAAGATTAGGGTTATGGATAGTTCATTATCATTGGAAAACAAGGTTTCATTTTCCCAATGTAATGAATTCATTTTGTCATTATTATGGAAAAACTGTAATGATCCCACACATCAAGAGCAGACAGCTTATTGTTACACAGGAGTACAGGAATAGTCACAGAGTTCATGCAAGCAGATATTAAAGTCCAAAAAGCAAGGCACAGAGCGTGCTCAAAAACAGCGGGAAGCAGGGAGCAAAACTATAACTCAAAACACAGTCCAAAAGCTCAGAGGATCCAAAACGCAATAGCAAGGGCAAGGGCAGGAACACAGCACATTCTGGCACAGGGCTCTAGGGAAAACACACAAACAAAAAATGCTGAGAAGGCAGTGGGGTGAGAATAGTGTAACTACAGTAACCAACAAGAAGGAAAATAATGAGACAAGATATTTAACTTGGATTAGAGGGCGAGAGACAACTGGCGTGGAGTCGGTAAGACGATCTGCGCTGAGGATTGCTGGACTTCTTTTATACTCCTCAGCACAGCTTAACAAGCTAATCAAAATGGCTGTCAGCAGGTGCGCCCGATTTGCAAGGCCCTGTTGGAGAAGTAGTCTGTGCTTGTAGTCTTCCCACAGGGCGTTTTGGGCACTAACTCCAGGAGCCCTTATCCTCTTCCTGGGCCTTCCCGGCTAATGTAGGCCAGGTTTGTGGGAGTGTGTGGCATAGTAGTCTTGGGTAAGCATGGGGTCAAGGATATTGTCTGCTGTGACCCAGGAATTCTCTTCTGGTCCATACCCCTCCCACAACACCAGGTACTGGAGCCCTCCTACTCATCTCCTGGAGTCAAGGATCTTCCTTACAGTAAATGTGCCCCCCGATTCTCTGGTCTAGCCTCAGAAGGCAAGGTTGCGGCCTCCTCTTGATTCAGGGGGCCGGGCTGGACTGGCTTGAGGGCGTTAACATGAAACGTGGGATCCTGTAAGACATCATTAATCTTTTTTATAACTGGAAAACACACAAACCAAAACCACTGAGAAACAGGTGGGGTGAGAATAGCATAACTAACCAACCAGAGTGAAAATAGTGAGACAAGATCCTTACTTGGAGTAGAGGGCGAGAGATTCGTTGTGACAACTGGTGTGGAGTCAGTAAGACAATCCTTGATCTGCACTGAGCAGTGCTGGATTCTTTTATACTCCTCAGTGAGTCTTAATGAGCTAATCAAAATGGCTGCCAGCATGTGCGCCCGATTTGCAAGGCCCTGTGGGAGAAGTAGTCCATGCTTGTAGTCTTCTTGAAGTGTTTCGGGCGCCCTCTGGCGACCATGGACATGACAAAAAATGTTATTTTACTGCAAAAAAGCATAAATAACCCAACATTTTAAGAAAACTAAGGAAAATAGCACATTATCACAAAGCTATATTAAAATGTAAATAGCTGGCATCTCAGGATTCCATATAAAGGTAAAAGGTAAGTGATCTGACTAACAAATACTTTAAGACAAAAAGAATACATTTATAAGCCATGTCTATTTAGGAAACAATGCTTTTTTTATTTTATACAGGAGAGAGGGAATATGTAATATCTAATATCTAAAATAAAAGGGAGAAGGGTGTATCCTTTATAGCAAGGTCAAAACCACTACACACAGATGCCAGAGTGTGCTGCAAAGCATGCTCTTTATTTACAGTCTGTGAACCTCAGGATATGTTGGCTGGTGAAGGATACACCCATTGGACACTTCGTTGCCATGGAAAAGAAGGGCGCATTTATCGGCCACATATGAAGGTACGTTCAAAATGGGACAGCCTAGTCGCACTGCTATGACGCAATCAGTCTTCAAATGCAGCCCTCAAAGGACACAGCCCCTGAACGCGCACCGTGAGCAGGGCTCGAGTCGTGGCTGACAAGCCCAAAAGGCTCAAGGCATGACAATCTTTAACAAGTCATTAACATGATATCAGTCCCATCAAAAATATATATTCAAAACTGCTTAAAGATTGCAAGCTGTGCAAAACAAAATCACGTGTAATAAAATAGGTTTATATTAACAGTGGTTCCCTAGACTGCGGTTTCCACAAATCTAATTATGGGTGCTAGTTAATGGGATTGTTCAATGTTGAGCTGGCATTCAAGAAAACCACTGCTTACATAGTTATCGCTGCTTATCAATGCTAGTTCATGGGTCATGATTTCTTAATGTCAAATAATATGAGTATTATTAATGAAGGGAACCTTAAATGTTACAAAATTTGCAGTGATTGAGAAATTGAAATTGAGAGAAATCATTAAAAGAAAACTCTAAAACTTTACACCCTAAAATATTTGAAATATATGTTGTGTAAAGTTGTGGTAATTCTGCTGCTACTTTTTTAGTCAGTGTTGCGAATTCATTATTCCCATGAATAGTTAGTGGTTGTCTACTGCACTCATCTCATAGTAGGACATTGCTAGTCCAGTTAAGTTGCTCTTAATAGGAGACATTGTTTTAGTTATCCCAAACATAATGTAGCAGTTCAACAATCATGGAGGAAGAAGGACAGTGTTCCCTGCAGGACTTTTGCTGAGTGTTAAAGTGCTTAGGTGGTGACACTGACACTAAAGAGAGGAAAATAGTCCAGGCCTGGCTTGGAAGGATAGGAGTCATGTCCAACTGGGTGGAATTACAGGCATGCTCACTCTCCCAAAAACAGCAGGGGAAAATGTCTACCAGTATCAAACAAGCACAGTGCCTTAGCCCCTGCACCATATGGGTTGTTGAATTTATGGAAACTTAATAACTTAAGAGAGAACTGAAAGGCTGGGATTCAGAAGGAGGAGCATTCATGCTGAACCAGACGGAATGGGTTTACTAGCATGAATGCTTGCCAAAGGCTAAAAGGGGAATATTTGGCCACCTGAACCAGCACTCAGAAGGAGAAGCATTCTCACTCTACTGGATGGAACAGATTTACTGGTGTGAATGCTTTCCTAATGGAAAAAAGGAATATTTTCAACTGACTCAATGGATTTTCAAACTGGGTGCCACAGATGTAGAAACATGGTCCCCCAAGCACCGCACGTTGTGGGTTATGCACCCTCTGCAAATGCAAGCCCCTAAGGGCAAAGGAAAGAGGATCTTTCATTCATGTTTCATTCATCTTGCTTCTACTTTCCTTGTTTTTGTCTTTCCTTTCTATGTGTTTCTCTTTTCTTTTTTCCTAAACTCAGAGAAAAATACTTACATACAAATACTTACTTAATCAGGCTTACATGCTGAAAACACCAAAGAATGACCTCGCAAAGAATAGCTTTTAGCAAGGCCCTCTAGTATGCAGGTTTCCTCTGGTGGCAGGAGACCCCTTACAAATAAGGTATAATGTTTATATTTTGCTCCTTAAAACAAAAGCCAAAATCTTCTTTTCTCACTCACCATTTTCCAGAAAAGCTAATGTTAATATTAATGAGAAATCCAACAAAGAAGTACTGGGAAAATGCAACTATTCCCTGCATTTGCTATGTGATATGGCAAAGAGTGTTCTATGAGATGTCAAGCATAATGTTGGTTACTAAAAGCTGCAGTAATATAAAAGTTGATGCTCTGGAACCTTACTTGACAGACTAAAGCACTAAAGCACTGCTCCACTGCTCTGTTCAGGTAGAGATGAAAGCAAGGGCTAAAATGCCCTGGCACAATGATCAGTAGGTAGTCAAATGACAGTGTATCCAATGTAGGAAACCCTTAACCAAGGTAAAAATAGACCAACAGGTAGAAAAAGATATGTTAAATATAGATTAATTAGCAAGTCATTCATGGTAAATTTTCATGGGGAATGTGTCAATTAAAAACAAGCAAGTAAATAAAAGAACATGGATTTTAGCCAGCCAAATTGTCTACTGTAACAATAGCTTTAATTCCTTAATTGAAAAACATTAACAACTAATTACAGAAAGCTTATGGAAAAGGCCTGACCTAATAATAAACAAAACTAACAGATAAGAATCCTGCTCTTTGCTTGATCTACAATTGTCTGACAGCTGTTCCATTGCCTCAACCTGTTATGTTTATGTCATTTATGTGAATTTTCCATTCAATTTAATTAAAATGATTAGCAGTTATGAGTCTCAGTTGTGCATCCTGTCCAATTACAATGTTAATTGACCCAGCTTTATAAACATAATCATCATGACATTAAGGTCTCTGATCCAAACAGCCATCATATTCTTAATCCTTTTTTGTTTGTACTCATTCAAAAATTCAAAAAATTAAAAAAAAAAGCAGCTATTCATCAGACAGCCTTGATTTAATAGATTACATTATACATTCTCTGTGCATGTTTATGACATAATTGTATAAGGACATCCAAGTCAAACAACACCTCTTGTAGCCCAGGCTTAGATATCAGAAATCTAAGAACATATCGGTTTAAAAACACTTTTCAACCCTTTTATAATATTACTAAGATATAACACAGCTCTATTCAAAAGGATGAAATAAGACAATGAGAACCATGCAATATGGAATTTCCCCCATGTCATTTTGTAAAGATCACATCAACATTTCATCAGCAGGGGCCAATCTGCAGGCTGCAAGCTCCTTGCAATTGATTACTGGACTGCAGCAAACATATCAATGAGAAGAGATATGCCCTTGCCTTGGCAGTGCTTTGCCTCCAGATTAATACCTCATGTCAATCTCTGATATAGATCACCTATTCAGACTGAATAATCCAGAAAAGTAAATGCATCATTCTCTCTCTTTCTGCTTGTGTGTGTGTGTGTGTGTGTGTGAACTGAGTAATATTGTATTTTTAGTGTATTCATGTTTTAGGCACCTCCTGTAGAATTTTTTTTTTTTAAAGAAGCTGTAGAATGTAGATTATGACTAAATGTGCAAATCCACTGGATGTCACTGAGGCTGAATTCTGGAAAATATCCAAATATGCTGATATATTAATACAACCCCAATTCCAATGAAGGTGGGATGTTGTGTAAAATATAAATAAAAACAGAATATGATGATTTGCAAATCGTTTTCAACCCATATTCAATTGAATACACTACAAAGACAAGATATTTAATATTCAACAGGGTAAACTTTATTGTTTTTTGCAAATATTCACTCATTTTGAATTTGATGCATGCAACACATTCCAAAACAGTTTGGACAGGGGCATGTTTACCACTGTGCGACATGTGGTTTCCTTTTAACACTCAATAAGCATTTGGGAACTGAGGACACTAATTGTTGAAGCTTTGTAGGTGGAATTATTTCGCATTCTTGCTTGAGGTACAACTTCAGGTGCTCAACAGTCCAGGGTGTCCATTGTCATATTTTGCACTTGATAATGTGCCACACATTTTCAATGGGAGACAGGTCTGGACGGTAGGCAGGCCGGTCTAGTACCCGCACTCTTTTACTACAAAGCCATGCTGTAGTAACATGTGCAGAATGTGGCTTGGCATTGTCTTGCTGAAATAAGCAGGGACATCCCTGAAAAAGATGTTGCTTGGATGGCAGTGGATGTTGCTCCAAAATCTGTATGTACTTTTCAGCATTAATGGTTCCTTCACAGATGTGCAAGTTACCCACTAACACACCCCCATACCTACAGAGATGCTGGCTTTTGAACTTTGTGCTAATAACAATCCGGACCGTCCTTTGCTCTTTGGCCTAGAGGACACGATGTCCGTGATTTCCAAAAACAATTTAAAATGTGGACTCAGGACACTTTTCCACTTTGCATCAGTCCATCTCAGATGAGCTTGGGCCCAGAGAAGTTGGTAGCGCTTCTGGGTGTTGTTGATATATGACTTTCACTTTGCATAGTAGAGTTTTAACCTGCACTTGTAGATGGAGCAATGAACTGTGTTCACTGACAATGGATTTATGAAGTGTTCCTGAGTTCCTGTGTTGCAGGCATCAAATTCAATATTTCCAAAGAATAATAAAGTTTATCCATTTGAAAATTAAATATCTTGTCTTTGTAGTGTATTGAATATGGATTGAAAAGGATTTGCAAATCATCATATTCTGTTTTTATTTATGTTTTACACAGTGTCCCAACTTCATTGGAATTGGGGTTACAAAATAATGTTTAAATGTTTTTCTTCAGGCTACTTTCTAACCTTGAATTATCAGAGGAAAATTTTAATGCTCAAATGTTGATCTATGGTGGCTGAGGATACCTAATCGTGAGTCACGTTTGTGTTTCATTCAGGTATCAGCTGTGTCACAGGTGCTTCTCCTAAAATTCCTTAGAGAAAATAGAACTAGACAAAATAAGATAACATTCTTCTGGGGTTAAAGGAGCAAATCTGATTAACAAATTGACAAATTGATAGCTTGACAAAACTGAAAACAATGTGAGACTTTAATGAGATCTTTGTTAAACCTCAAGAGGATGCAAATGTGAGATTACTGGGCTCTTTTCCCCAGGAGAAATATTTAAGCAGCATGAGACTAGGAGAAAAGACTGCAATATTAAGGGGATGTCATTTTTATTTTTCTTTCCCCTGTGTCATGTGTCTGTCTACAAAGATCATGTTTCTTAAGAAGCCACATTAACAAACACTGATGGGAAAAATCAGAATACTAAATATTAAGATTTAATTCTTTTTTTTAGATTTTTGATCCAAAAGGAGATTTTGCAAAGACCCCCTTCTCAGCCAGTAGTAAATCTCAGCCATTTTGTAAGACAGCCATGAGGATTTCAGGTAACTTCTTATTCACAAGCGATAGGGCTTGATCGACTTTATTAGATAAGAAAAAGTCTTGCCATGCCAATCCATTAATTTTATTCAATGCAGCAGTTGTACCCCCTCCCAAGAAAAAGGACCATCTTATATTCGCACCAGGTGATGTTCATGGATTAGCTAAAAAGTTATTTGGCACAGAATCGGTTGACCGCATACGCAAATGACTGATGCTGTTGAGTGTATTGAAAACAGGAACAAGGTGTGCACAAAGAGATCAAAAGGAGAATCAAAAGGATTCATTGAGCCATTGACCATTGTATAAGGAAGGGTGTACTGAGCTGTATTACCACAAACCCACATTGTGACAGGTGATGACAATAATGAAAAAAAGGGACATTTAAAAGTTAAATTGCCCAGGGTACATTGCTTATTGTTACCATAATCCACCCAAATGTTAGTTTGGCATGTAGAATTCCCCACCGTAATCTTTCCTGTAGAGCGGTACAGTGTAGATAAAATTTGTCTTCATCCCTGGTGGTGTGTATAATGTTGCTGATGTATTCCAATGGCAAGAAGTACAGTTTTTGGACAAGGATGTAGAGTAACATGAAAGAGCATAAAAATAGAGGAAAGGATCAAAACAGAGGAAAATCTGGATGCAGTCTAACAAGATCAGAAACAATGTTTGAATGAATGTACTGTATATGGATATGCATGTGGCCAAAATGATGAAGTGTACCCACAGATAATAGTTAAAGAGATGAATAATAGATAATAGTGTGTCAGACCTTAGAAATTATCAATAAACTCAATGATTACTCAGACACATGGATAAAAAAATATAACAAAAAATAATGATAATCAATCATTGGGGCCCCTAAGGCCTTCTTGATTGGATCTGTTTGGCCCCCTTGGGGTTGCTTGATAGATGTTAGTTCTTCACTGGACCCCCTTGGGGTTGCTTGATAGATATGTCATTTACTACTTTAATGGGTGGTGATGATGGTGCGCTCTTGATCCAGATAGCATGTATCCACTGAGGCTGTGAGGTAGTGAGAATAGCCATCCATGTCACAGCCAACACTGAAGTGGGTTCACTGAAAACTGACTGTCCAACCTTACTGGGATTCAGGAATTTCACCAGCACCAGGTCTCCTGGAATATATAGATGAGTAGGCTTTTCTGTGGATATAGGGAGAGAACAAGAGACTATTCAATTTTTTAGTCAATACCTGTGTGTACTCCTCGACACAATGTCCAGGTCAACTGTAAGAGAAATACCAGGGTTACCTATACTCCACGGGGTGTTGAATGGATGCCCAAACATAACCTTGAATGGTGATAATTTTGTAGTGGCGCTAGGGGTAATTCTGATCTCACTCAGGACTGCTGGCAGTAAATCTACCCTGTTTTTTCCTGTTTCTATCATGGCTTTGGTCAAACACTCCTTCAGTGTTCTATTCATTCTTTCTACAATGCCTTCAGATAATTCATTCTTTCTACAATGCCTGCAGACTGCAGAGGATAAGGAATGTAGAAATTCCATTCAATGTTCAAATGTTCAAAGTCCCTGAGTTACCTTAGAGGTAAAGTGTCACCCTTGGTCTGAGGCAATTATCAGAGGAAAACCATATCTCGATATAATTTCCTTAGCAAGAATCTTTACCACAGTTTTAGCATCTTCTTTAGAGCTTCCACCCACTTTGAAAACCTGTCCACAATGATTAAAATATACTTCAGTTTAGCCACAGGTGGCATGTGTGTAAATTCAATTTGGAGACACTGAAAGGGCTGTTCAGGTGGCAGAAGAGCATCATGTGAATTGGTTGGTGTTTTCGGATTAACCCTGGTGCATTTTAGACATGCATCAAGCAAAAAATGTAATTGTTGTACATATTACTGGAGTGAAAAAACTGTTTTTCAATGTTTTCCTTTACCATTCTTTGGGCGACATGTGAAATGCCGTAAAAATAGCACATGAGAAATGGCAAGACAGACTTCTGGAGTGCAATGCAGCCCTTATCATGAATGAGACCTGTCAAGTCTAGCATACAGTTGTGCAAGGCCCAAAACATGCAATCCATGGTAGTAGCCTGTAACTGAAGAAAGAGCAAATCAATTGATGTTGGGTCAAGAGAGTGCAAGAATAGAGATAAAATGAGAGTGTCAATTACACTTGGTGACCACTGGGCATTTTCTGCAGCCCACTTAGCAACCTTGTCGGCTAGTGCATTACCCATTGCCTGATCAGATTCAGAGGTGTTGTGATCTTTGACATTCACTATTGCCATCTGTTTAGGGAGAGTGCAGGCCTTAATAAATCAGAAAAAAAAGAGGCATTAGAAATAGGTTTACCATCAGCAGAGCAGAAGCCACGGGAATACCATATTTTTTCAAAACCATTAGCTATACCAAAAGAATGTTGACCACATGGTCCTTGAACAACTGACAAACTGATAAGAGTGGTGAGTTATGCTGTCTGTGCAGAATGAAAAATGGAGTGAATTGGCCTCCCATACAACATTTGGAAGAGAACAGACAGCATAGCTGCAATTAAACGACGTGTCATTAGGCTTAGAACAGTACCCGTTGACGTATATGTGAAATCCCTGTTCAAAGGGAGCAGATGAAAGGTCTGGCCTAGCACTAGAGGTTTCATGAATGTGCCCCAAAGAGTCAAGTTCACCCAGAGTAGCCTTGGCAAAGGATAAGAAGCACTGTAAAAGAATAGCAGGAGAGTTAGGTGATGATGAAGGCTTGATTGTTAATTTTGTGTTGCACACAGAATAGACTTCTAGCCAGAGCACCATTGTGCTGTCATGTGTTGTGTTTGAGGTGTGCAGGATAAGAAAATGTGATAATCTTTTCAGCAGCACTGACCATCATGTCAGCAGCTGCCACTGCCCTAAGGCAAGAGGGCATGTCTTGTACAACCAAATCAAAAGTTTTAGAGAGCTAAGCCACAGACAATAGCCACTGCCATGTTCCTGAGCCAGCCCACTGCTGCCATCCTGCTGCTTTCATAGACATACAGGTGAAATGGTAGGTCATACTGTGGGAGACCCAATGCTGGAGCTGAGCAGAGAGCAGTTTTTAAAGTTCTGAAAGATTTCATCATCTCTGAGGACCATGAGCGTTTCTCCAGAAAGTCCTTGCCACATGACTCTGTCAGGATTCTGTTGTGAAATGAACAGTCAGGTATCCACAGACAACAGTAATTGATAAGTTCAAGAAAACTGAGCCTACTATTTTGTGTTTGTGGTGGTGGGATGTCTCTTATGATGGTACAACGCTCATCAGACAACTTCTGCACACTGGCAGACAGGATACACCCCAGGTATGTGACTGAGGGTTGGCAGCAGCTTAGGGAGAGAGACTTTAAACTTGCATGTAGCCAGGTGCTTGAGGAAGAGCTTGGAGCCTTCTTAACACCTATGGTCATCTACTGCAAAGAGAAGTAGCTCATCTGCATAAGCAAGGAGGACACAGTCCACAGGTGGCATCCACGGAGCCAAAGCATCTCTTACTGCAGCAGAAAAACAGCAGGTGAGTCAATAAAACCTTGTGGCAATTGTGTCCATGTGTATTGCTTACCTCTGCAAGTGACAGTGAATAGTTTTTGTGAATCCTGATGGACAAGGATGTCAAAAAAGGCAGAGCATAGTTCAACAACAGTGAAATGTGTGTGATGTGCAGGTATAGATGTCAAAATACTTGAAACATCAGGCATAAAGGGCACTAGTGGTATCATTAATGTGCCTCAAATCTTGTATGAAAGACCATTCTCTCCTGCCCAGCTTCTGTACAGGGTTAACAGGGCTGTTATATGGGGAACAGCAAGGAATAATGACACCTTGCTTCAAAAGTGAGTTGATTACACCAGAAATGCCTTCTTCTTTCTCTGTAGCAAGGGGATATTTTTTGAAAAAACAGGTGTGAGAGTTTGTAAAGTTTCCCAGTAGGGTGTGCAATTTACAAAACCAACTTCATCCTTATGGGATGCCCACAGCATAAACAGGATATCTTGTAGATGGGGAGGTACCTCCTCTACACCACTGGTAGGCACCGGGTGTACGTCATGGAAAAGTGACATGTTTCTGCATTCAACAGTTGTTTGTCCCTGGTCAAAAGAAATAGACAGAACAAGCTTGAGCATTAGATCTCGACCAAGCAAGCTAAATGGACAGTCAGGTAGAACAACAAATTGGTGCATAATTAAAATAGTAGGATCATCTGAAGAGCCCACAGGTAGCGAGTGTGTTCTTAAGCATTCCACTGGAACCCCATTAATAACCACAGATAAAACAGAAGAAGATGAGACAGGACCTGAGTAAAATTTGCCACTTAGAGAGAAGCATGTGGCTCCAGTATCCAATAAGAATGAATACACATTGCCATCAACAATTAAATCCAACACAAGTATACTTAATGACCAAAACAGAGATCAGGAAAACATAATTTTTATTTATTTATTTCTCTGACATTTGGCATATTCATTTGTACCTTCTTAATGCCTAAACAAACAAA
>JAOUQY010000001.1:27885343-27897299 GCA_028566355.1 Doras micropoeus | reverse complement strand
CCCACCCGGGGATCGAACCCGGGACCTTCTTGCTGTGAGGCGACAGTGCTACCCACCGAGCCACCGTGTCGCCCGCATAAGGATTTTGAGTTTTTTAAAACTTTTTAAAGATTTCAAGTGCAATGAAAAAACCTGAGTTTTCACCTTTGTGCCAGAGAAGACTTAGTAGCAGCGTTTTACATATTAATGTTAACAAGGAGATTTCAAATGAACGGTGAGTTTCTTAACATAATTACATCTCAGTCACAGGCAAGTTATGGTGGTGGATTTTATTAATCTGAACAACTCTGTGGTGTCAGTTCTTTTTTTGACCTTCACGACAAGCTCACTGTTCACTGTTTCATCATAATTTTTTTTTTATTATAGCCCACCTGAAACACCGGGGCAAAAAAATTATTCAAACTTCTGACCAATAGCTGTGTCTTAGTGAGCCGACTCACTCTGTGCTAAACTCGGCATTTTTTAAACAGTTTCAAAGTGCAATCAGTTACAACTATAGTGCAAAGCTATTTTCAGATTTTTTTTGCATCCACTCGCAGCTTAGCGTGTGTGAAACGGTGACTTTGCCTTTCTAAACATTATTATCAAAAGCGGGGTTTATAATATTAATTGTTTATTGCTGTAACGAGCGGAGAAATTTTGGCAACCGTGTGGATTTGAGTAAGTAAATGGTGAAATGTTTATCGTATCGTATTTATCGTTTATCGTACTTGATACAGGGTAAAAGCCATAGCTTGGTCAAATTTTAAAGAGATTTAATTAACTGAACTAAACAAATATAGTTGGCACAATACATTGCTTGGACACAAAATACATTGCTTGAGCCAATACTGATGCATTTTATGAACATAAAATATTTCTTTGCTCAACAATTTCTTTAGCTGGTCCTGTAGGGTTGTAGGGTTTTCAGCAGAACCTAAAATATGCATTTCACAGAACTTAAATTAGGCCAACTAAATAAAGTAGGTGCAACAGGTCACTAGAGATTTTTAATTTGGTGAGACCTGGAATTTTTACAGTGTAAGGATTTCTTTCAAACACAATTTGTTCTACAATGTTTATGTAAGCATAATTCTAAAGTAATTTTATCATTATTGCTTTTCACTTTACATGAATCACACAGTGATGACATTTTAAATGTTTGTAATCTATTTCTTTATAATTACATATGCAAGTCACGATTAGATATAAAGGCACCCCAACACTGCCAGGCTGCCACTGTTGGGCTTGATCAAGGTACTTCATACTCTTCTAAAACCCAGCCCCAGGGAGTGCAGTGCACTCATAGTGAGAGTCCAAAGCCCAGTTAACAGGAGGGTTGTGTGAAGGAGGGCATCTACAGTAAAATGTGTGGCAGAATAAAATGTGGATTTGATCCGCTGTGGAAACCCTAAAAATGGGAGCAACTAAAAGACGGTAAAACATAGATACAATAGCTGTGCCGTACAGCACAACATTGTATTAGAACATGATTAGACATAATACTAGGAATTATTTAAACTTTATGAGGCATTATTAAAGTTAATAAAAATGCTTAAAAAGAATTATTACTAAATTTACAAAGAATTATTGTAAGTACAGTTATGATTTATAAATAAGGGCTTCATAGAAAGTGTTATCAATATATTGTTTTTATTTTCTCTAGAAATAAATTCTTGAAATAAGCAAAACTCACAGTTTATTATGTGTTTGTATCTATAATTCTTTTGTTTGTCCTTTCTCTCAATGTTTTCTTAATGAATTTGTTATCCAAATGTTCTTCCAAAAGACTGAGGTAATTTCCTTGAACTAAGTAAAAAATATCTAGGAAGATACTGCATAATCATATATAGATATGCATTATAATAATCTAATAATGAGAATTATTTGGTAAATCTGTGTATTGCTGTTAGCTTTTATTTATTTTTATTTTATTTTATGCTTTTTTTTCCATACCACTCCAGCTCTAATTCACATCAATACATCACATCAATGTGTACTTCTGTGCATGCCAGTATGACATAAAAAACTGTGATCAAGAAGGTGATTTATCCCATTTCTCCCCATGCTGAGACACGCACTCATGTAGCACGTCTTTGTTCTGCTCCTGTCATGTCTCTGTCACATCCTGAATGGAGAACACAAAGCTTTCTCAAACTGTCACTGATGCCACTGCCAAGGAAGTAAACCTGTCAACCGAGGCAGTGATGTTTAGCAATTCAGAGCACGTGCAGAAATGCCAGTTGAACAGCATTTTTTGCACTCTTTCTTTTTGGTGAGACATGGTGAATTAAACATTAAATAAATAAATAAATACCAGAAGCTGCTTATTCTGTTACTGGGTCGCAGGGGTTACTGGAGCCTATGCCAGCACTCAATGGGCAAAAGGCAGGGAAACACCCTGGACAGGTCTCCAGTCCATCACAGGGCTAAATAAATTAAAAGAAAATAAAAAATAAAAAAATAATCACTAATAGCTAGAACTTATTCCAGTCTCAGACATATTATCTATATCTTTCAGCACCAATGCAGCTTTCCTCAACACATCTTTCTCACCCAAGAAAGATAAATACAGACATAGAAGTCTATAATTACAGCAAGCTGAGTAGGAACTAAAGGCAAAAGATGGGGTTTCAAACAGGACATCACCATTCACATGAACACATGAATCAGCTGACATTTGATACAGTGGGTAGTGTAGCCTATCAGAGACCTTTGCTGGCACTGAAAAGGCTGTGCGTGTGTGTGTGTGCATGTGCGTGTGAGGGAGCCGACAACAGGCACATTTCGAACTTGTAAAGATGATTACTGAATGTCTAATGTCCGGTTTCACCAATTAAAATGCCTGAACATTTTTAACGACATCAGTGATCACAGTGATATTCAAACTGGAAAGAATTTCAGGTAATGTGAATCACCTTATACTGAGCCACAGGCTCATACTGGACAAACAACTTTCTTTGTCTGGCTTAATCTTGGCATGGACTGATTAAAAAAAAGCATCAATAGCACTGTTGTCAAGGAGACATGAGCTGTCACTAATTGCCTATTCAAGAATAAGCATGCTTACTCAAAAAAGGCCATTAATTAGTACAGAAAGAATTTGAAAATAAATTATATAAAAAGAAAAGTGTTTTTAAAGTTTAGTGCATCAGATCTAGCTGCCAAAGAACAGAACATCAGGGTATGCAGAATTATGCTTTGTGGAATTAAGATGCTTCAGATGAAAATACAGTGTATGCTGCAGAACCTAAAAACCACTAACCGAACAATCATGACTGAAAATAAAAGAAAGTGATAATACAACAAGCAGACACCTAATCAGAAATAGATATAACCAAATTAGCATGTGTAAGGGAAAAACACAATAAATGAAGAAAATTCTTCAAACACTTTAACAAATTCCATTAGATCAGTAGCAGCCTTCTGCACCAACAAAACGTAAGTTTAGACATTACATCCCAGGTAGGATGTAAAGTTGGTCCTAAACCTAAACATTTGAATTGACATAAGCAGGTTAGTAGGTTTTTTGACATAAGTACTAGTTACTAGACTTCTAATTAGGAGGTTTTAGTTTTACGTTATAATTTAAGGCTCCACTGAAACTGTTACTTCGTGCAACTTAGAACATTAATTTAGTAGTTTGTAAATCAAAGGACATTTTATTCTCAAGCTAGGCTACAAAAGAACCTAAGTTTGACTGGTGCACGAGTGCATTGAGTGAACTGAAATTTAATCCCTGGGAACAATATCAAATAAAATTTTTGAATAATAAATGCACTGATTGACAAGCTAAAATTTTGGCCATTCAACACTTAAATCAATGATGACAGTTAATTTAGGACACTGTATATATTTTTTTATGCATGCACCCAAATCATGCTTACTAAAATAAGAATGACAAGGAACAACAGAATGTTTAAGAAGAATGTCTATCTATGCTTAATACAGAAAATCAACCACATAATGGCAAGTTGCTGAACAGCAATGCAAAAACATGTCATTAATTTGGAGCAGAGGTTTATGTTCTGAGTCTCAACAAAAACAAAATGAATTTTGGACACCTGATTGTGACCATGTTCTGAGAAATGCCATTTATCACAACACAAGATTACTCAAATTAGATAAATACACCAGGACAGGGTGTGCTGATGCACTTTAGTGTGTCTTGAAAAAGAAAATATGTGAACAACAATGCATATTCATTAAGCATATGAAAAAAGTGGCTGTATCATATTTAGTAGTAATTAAAAAAAATGTTAAACATGCTAGAAAAGAACAACTAAAAAGCAAGCTTAATATTGCATTATGGTAGCTTTTTTTTGGAAAATTCTTTAATAAGCATCTCAATTCATTTATTGGAAAAGCAGTGGTCAAAGAAATAAACTGAACATCGAAAATTATACCAACACAGAAAATTATGTTGATTTCTCATATATAAAATCATATTTATTTTATTGTTCAAGGTACATTCTATTTCAAACAATCATTAACTTAACAATATCTTAAATAAGGACTGAATAATATAGATATGTATATATATATATATGTATATATATATATTTATTTATTTTCTGAACTTAATTCTGGTCTCTCCATAATATTAACTCGAGTGGACAAAGTAAAATTGTCAAGCTAATATGATTGAGCATAATAATATTGCACATGGAGTGTGATATGATTCTGACCAAATCAGTATATCTTAGCAAAAACACACTGAATTTCAAAGATAATGTGAAAATGCACAGTCCTCATTAAAATGAGTGAAATAAATAAAAGAAACAATAAAGATCTGCACACCTTCTGCCTAATTCCATTTTGAATCGCATAACACATTCATAAAATTCAGAATCATATCACGTTAATGCACACTTATTTTGGTTGCATATTGTTAAAAAAGTATTTGACAAAATATTCATGGGCTATAAGATTGTTGGACTTGATATTATGAGGCATTGCCTCTTGCAATGTAATAGTGAAAGTTACATCACTATCACTGACACTAGTGCCTATGATCAGGTTAGCAATAAAATACATAATGGGACACATATCAGAACAGAAATTTTTGAGTTAGTTGTTCAGAGCATAAATCACTTGTAACATTCTAAAATGTCCCTTGTAATCTTAAATAGTATCAATAACCTTTAAATAGTCCTGCATAGAAAAATAAATTAAATATGAAGTTAAGTAATCTACTAATTGACAGGTGACAGTGGTCTTCAGTGTTTTTGTCCTTTTTTGTTATTTTTTTGTTCTCTTGAATCCATTTATTATTGATGGGATTGTTCTTTGTCATTTAAAAACTGCCTCACAAATACAAATAATGTTGACTTACAAAATAAATCAGATACGCTTACATGGCAAGCAGCTATGGAGATATTTTCTTGGGTTTATGAATGTCCTGTCATGTGCCGTACCCAAAAATCACATTTCGGTAGAACAAATTTAAATGGCTCCTTACAGAAACAACAGATGGAATAATCCAGATTGATAAAAGATGTTGGAACTGTCAGTGCTTTCAGTTACAACTGAATCCACCAGTTTCAAGGCCCCGAAAAGTGTCAAATTAAAATCTGAAAGACGGTACTCTGTGGGATTCCGAAACGTTCATGTCTGTGCCCAGCTTGCAAATCTTCGACTCCATTTCATTTTGTCATCCAAAGCACCCTAAAAATACTTACAACCAAAAACAACGAACAAGGGTCAATATGCATTACACTCATTATATTCTATTATGACCCAACAATTTGTTAAAAAATAAAAATTAAAAAAGCATTTTGTAATTAAAACAAAAGCAATAATCTCACGGAACCCATTTTATTAGCAGCAAACTATATATGCTTATAAGATACTCTATAACCTCTCTTAAAGACTAATGTGATTTTTTTGTATACTTTATAATGGCATAACCACTTTGAAAAAATAAGAATATATGAAGTTACACAAACATCAATTTTAAGTTATATTTTTGTGTAATGAAATTTGTGTCCAGTATTCCATTGGTCATGAATATTTGTTTTCCATAAGGCACTTTTTTGTAAGTAAGGGGCACATGAAGAAGAGAGGCCTAAAATTTACTGAGGGCTGTCTGTTCCTCTAGTACTTGGAGATAGTCTGGGGTCCCTTGGAATTTTGCTTTTAGTTCATAATATTCACTTTTGCGCTGCTCAACAACTATCTTACTGTGGTTACCCCCTATCAATGATTTTTTTGTTTTTTTGTCATGTGGTTTCTCGGGGTAACGGAGCTCAAAACCACTCACCCCTATACTGTTGAAATCCTTTTTGTTGTCCAAGTAGTTGTGGAGGAACAGGCTGGAATCTCTTCTAGGCAGGAACTCATCCAGCTCATCAATGGTACTTAAGCGTTTCCTGGGGTCCAGCGTTAAAGAGTCCTTGTCGTTGTCTGCACTGTTGCGTAAGAACATTTTCGGTCTCTGGGAGTCAGCAAACTTGAAGCCGGCATCTGAGTCTCTAATTCCACAAGTGTGGGCTTTGCTCATGTGCTCAATGGTCTGTGGAATAAAGGTCTCTCCAGCCAGGTCATCGTTCTTGTTGCATTTGTGGTTGTGCCTTCTCAGCTGGAGCTGCATGGAGCCGCACTCCTGGTTGCCAAGCCCCTCCTGCCTCCCTGCAGGCTTTTTGTTTCGCCTGAGCACGAAGACAAGCAGGCAGAAAGCAACGAACACTGTGAGGATCAAGACCACCAGGATGCTCAAAATCATGACTGACAGAGGTACTGGCCCACCAGGAGGTGCCTTGCCAACTCCAGCAGGTGACATTGATGTGGCCAGGGGGGTTGCACTAGTCAGGATAAAGGGGGGCCTGGCTATGAGCTTAGGGCACAGGATCTCGTTTTTCAGCTCACGCAGCTCAATGTTTGCAAACTGCACTGGGGATGCACATCTGACCTCCTTGGCAGCCACCCCCTCATTCAGCTTCTCCAACCACAGTTTCAAAGCCACTAAATCACATGAGCATTCCCAGGGATTGCCTTCCAGATCTATTTGTGTGAGAGATTTTAGCTGGTCCAGCACACCACTCACAGGCAAAGTCATGAAGTGGTTGTTCTTTAGATTCAATCGAGCAAGAGGCACGCCAGCAAAAATATAAGCAGGGAGGCTTCTGAGCACATTGTTGTTTAGATACAAGAGCTGCAAATTTGGCATGGTATCAAATGTCCCTGCCAACACCTCCTTTATGGCATTGTATTCCAAATACAAATACTGGAGGTTACTGAGGCCAAGGAACATTTCCGGGTGAAGCTGCTCTAGCTGATTTCCATTAAGGTATAGCCTACGCAGGTTGGTCAGATTTCCAAACACACCTTTTTGAACAGTGGATATTTGATTACTGCCCAGGTGTAAGAGATCTAACCCTTCGAACCCTTGGAAGTCAGTGGGGCTGATATTTCTAATGTAATTACCACTGAGGTGCAATTTCTTAGAATTTGGAGGTTTAGGTGTAAGATCAGCTAGGCTCTGGATATTTCTTTCCTGACAACTCACACTAATGCCAAAATCAGATGGATGAGCTTTGCAAATGCAAGACTGAGGACAGGAGAGGGGAGGGACTCGGGTTTGGTAGGACACAATTTGGACATTATTACCCACCGGAATGCCAGCAACAATACCATTCCCATAGATTTTGGAGGGATTTGTAGTTTTCGGTGCTTTGGTAACTGAGGGTGCTATTGTGGATGGCACAATGTTAGATATGGTGTGTCCCGCATCTGGCTGAGAAGGGGGCATCCTCACATCAAAGTCACTGCCAACTCCCAGAGGGCATAATTCTTGTTTATTGGTTTCTTTCAAAAGTCGGCCATATAGGTCACTGGGAGTCTCACAAATAGCCTCTCCAATGAAAATGTTATAGGGCATATTTTCCAACCAAGCTTTCAGAGGTAACAAATCACAGGTGCAATTCCATGGGTTGTCATCCAACTGCAACTCCACTATCCTTCCAATATGCTCCAGAACCCCAAGATATGGGAGCTTTTGTATCCTATTTCCTCGTATATCCAAGTGTGTGAGGGAGGCAAAACGGAATATGTTCTCAGGCAGGCTCTGTATAAGATTGTCATTCAAAATTACAACCTTTAGCTTATGTAATTTGTTGAAGGCTCCCTTTTCAATATACTTGATTAAATTGTAGTCGGCCTGGAGGTATTCCAAGTTTTCGATCCCCCGGAAAGTGTCAGCCCGGAGCTCTTTTAATTCATTGTTATTTAAGTGCAACTGTTTTAATGCACTGAGACCCATGAAGGCCCCTCCCTCAATGTTCTGCAGCTTGTTGTTCCCCAGTTGGAGGGAGACTGCGTGTGTGAAATTCAGAAAAGTGTTGGGGTAAAGAATGTACAAAAGGTTTTTCTGGAAATTCAGATGGTAGAGGCTGGATTGTGGAGGGAGCAGCTGTGTTGGCCTGTACACAGTTATTTTCTCACAGTTCACATAGAGGACATTCTCAATGGACATGCAAGAGCAGGCACTGCAGGTCTCTGCTGAGAGTTCGGTATCCGAGTCAGAAAATGTACTCGATATGGAAAAGGCCAACAGAACAAGCAGCAGCATTTTTGCCTTTTAAATATCCCCCAGAAAACCATTTAGCAACCTTAGGGGAGGGGGAGAACAAACAGAAAATCAAAACAAGTTTGGTCTGCACATTTCTTACACAGCAATATGGAAAGATTGCATAGAAATTCTGTTTTAGAACCTGACTCCCCTTTAACAAAATGTCTTTGCTGTCTAAGAAATTGACTGTGATAGATGGACATCAGCTAAATGTCTCTGTTAATATAATAAAAAAAGAATAACAAGAGCAAGTAAAATAACAACTAAACTCTATAGATATCCACATATATAATAAATAAAATGAATGCATGACTTAAAATCAAAATAAAAGGACGTATTGAAGTAATCCACACGTATTGAGGGCATCATTATCATGCAGGGTGTACCAGAACAGCCAAGCGAATTTTTATATGCTAGTAATATGCTTGCCAATTCTCGATTGATTCTCAAGCACGGTGCGCAAGTGATGGAATAATCAGTTATGAATGACCGAAAAAACTCACCCGCAGCGTCCGGAATATCGCCTTCTCTCCAGAAGACACCGCACTTTAGACGGGACCTGCGGAATATGTCCATTCACACTCCAATTTCAGCCTTCGCGTCTCTTCCAGTCAATCTCCATTTGTCCTTAACGCACATTCTACCGTTAATCCCCGAGACAGTCGAGCACTGGAGAGACATAGCAAAAGCTCAAGCGGACAAATTCACCCGAAACGCCAGCGAAGAACTGAAGAAAGGCGCATCACTGCATTCAAACGGCTGTGAAAATCACGCCGGCATTCTTCGGTTCATACGCAAGGAGAGGCCAAAAAGGAGATGGAACGCTTATCTCTTTTCAGTTGCCAACTCCAGCAGTTCCGGAGACTTCAATGAAATCACGATTTTCTTGATTCTACTAAGCCCTGATGAAGGCTCAGTTCAATTGCGAAAAAGCGGGGCGAGAGGCAGCGTGCTCCCATATTCAGCGAAGGCAGATGCGGAGGATGAATAATTCAGTTTTAGTCCCGGTGTAGTTTAGCAAAGAGAGAGAGAGAGAGAGAGAGAGAGAGAGAAAGAGAGAGAGAGAGAACGCCACGCTATGAAAGACAAAGATACTCGATTTGAAACGACTTATTCTTCTTCGCGCAGACTTTGGTGGAATAAGGACGCTAGTGCGCGTCAGAGAGCGAGTGTTCCACACCAGGAGAGAAGAGGAGGGAGGAGAGGAGAGGAGAGGAGAGAGGGAATGCAGAGATGGAGAGATATGGACGACGAGGAGGAGGTTGTAGGGGTGGATGGGCGTGGGGGGATGGTTATAGGGCGATAGCGAATACTAAAGAACTCAAGTTCCCCAAAGCAAAGTATATTCTCTCAAAATATTAGAAGGAAAACAAAATGCAACGAGTAATTCATGCCAATATAACAGTGCTGTGTAGTGCTGAATCTTTATTGTCTTTCAAATCGACGTGGGCTTCAAATCCAAGGAGGTGTCCACATGAAGCCCTTGAGACTGATGTTGAGTGAAGATGACCACTGCAGGTGGTCGGTATACCTCT
The DNA here is from genome assembly GCA_028566355.1 of Doras micropoeus. Taxonomy (NCBI): domain Eukaryota; kingdom Metazoa; phylum Chordata; class Actinopteri; order Siluriformes; family Doradidae; genus Doras; species Doras micropoeus. The sequence goes on along the minus strand of JAOUQY010000001.1, from coordinate 27,887,216 downwards.
CTGATAGATTAATGAGAGAGGTTCATGACAGAACTATCACACGTTTGGACCAAATGACAAAACAGGATAGGAACTAAATCACGAATAAATGATAAAAACAAACAAATAAACACATACATAAATAAGAAGATCAGTTCAGTGTGACATTCTATTTTGAAACGAGTTAAGTTTGAATATACAGCGTCTATAAAAGCTAAAATGGTGCCCCCATCTGGCATAAAAGTGAACTCCACAATACCAGTCACTTTGTTGATAGTAGGTTATCAGCTTATATAAATGCACTGGCAGTCTCACTTCACATGCATAATAATTTTTTTACAAGGTGGCATCCTGGTTATTATATATAACCACAACAGATATCATCTGTCAACCATCTAATAAACACACCCACACACACACAGAAGCACACACAGAACAGATGAACACCCAGTTAAGACTGCCGTAAAATCAAAAAGCAGAGAACAGCTGTCTTACAAGTGACTGCAAGGCTCAATTTTTTTTTATTTAACACTGAGAGCAGCCTTCTCCTCCAATGGCTCCTGTGAGGGAAGCTGCTGAGGCATGCAGTGTACAGTAGCAAAAAAAAAAGCGTATTATTTCCGTGAGAAAAGGAAGTAACATATCAAAATAGAATCTCGTTCAATGCATGATAGCTGTATAACAGTTTTAAAAGTAGCATTTTCAAATTTCAATAATGTACATTCCTTGTGATGAAAAGTATATGATGAACTTTAGTTTTGACACCCAGTGTTAAGCATGAAACGACAGCATTAGTTCAGTGAACACAGGGAAGTTGTGCTTGTCGTTTTCCCTCTCTTGGGTTTCTGCCTTTGATATGCTAAGCAGCTGCCTATTTTTAACGAGCAGAAGAAAAAAAAAATGAATCACACAAAAACATAAGATGGTAAGTACTAGTCACATTATTTTGGTGTTGTTGGGTTGTTTGTGACTTTTTAATGACTAATTTTTACACCCATCAGCCATCCTGGCTTTCCAGAGAGTTAAAGATTAACAGTATTACATGGAGTTCTGGCAGATTCAGATTTGCTGCAAGGCTCTGAAAGGTCTTTATACTGTCCTTATCATATATTGCATTCATTCATGACTTAATTCAGGAACCACTTTATTCTGGATAGGGGTGTGTTGAATCCTGAGAAAACAAGAATGATGCGGGGATACACCCTGGATGGGATTATCAGTCTATTGCACTGCACGGTGTACTCATGTATTCACTAGAGACAAATTAGAATAACCAATACTTCAAAAAACATATTCTTGGGAGGTTGAGAAAATTGGAGAACACAGAGGAAACCTACAAGGGGAGCACCTGCTCAGAAATCCTCACAGACAGTAGCGCAAGCTTGGGATTTAAGTCTGGAGCTCTGAGGCAGCAAAATTACCTGCTGCACATGCATGTTAATGCGAATCTATAAGATTCTCTTTATACTTGTGAACATGTTAGATTCTAAAAATTGTTGTAATAAATTGTAGTTAAAACAAAAATTCTTCTTTGTTTTTTTTTTTTTCTTCTGATGTTCCCTTCTGATAAAGAAAAGCTGCCTCTTTCTGAGAATGTTTCTGAGAAAGAAAGTTCCATTTTATACTAAATGTCCTTAAGTACTTAACGGATTATCTTAAGGCTCCATATCTGTGCAACCTCAAGCATTCTCCTAGGGGCTTAGTTGGATATAAGCCCATTTTTCTTCTTCTTCCTCAGTTGCTATTTTCATGTCAATAAATGAACATGCCTGTTCAAGTATGAAACCCTATAAAATTCTCACCCATCATGAAAAAAGTATATATATATATATATACAGGGGTTAGACAATGAAACTGAAACACCTGTCATTTTAGACCACAATAATTTATTAGT
>JAOUQY010000001.1:27866888-27878750 GCA_028566355.1 Doras micropoeus | reverse complement strand
TATATATATATATATATATATATAATTTGAAAAGGATTTAAAATGTAATTGCAAACTACAGCATCTTAAGATGGCAATATTTATTTAGTGTTATTTGTAGTAAATGCATCAAGCATGATAACACCAAATGTAGCCAACTTTGTAATCTCCAGGATCTTCCTCAAGATGTAGCCCATTTTCCAAACCTTAGCTTAAGGAAGCATGGGTCAGAGTAATGTTTCTGCTGGTGGAGAAAACAGCATAAATAGCCTTAGAGCTGTCCAGCTCTTCTTGTACCACGCAGCTCAATGCATGTTTCATCATTGGAGGAAGCGATCATTTTAAGAAGCTGTGCTCCCCAACTGAGCCTTGACCACTTGGCTTCTTGATAGTCATGTTTCATGGTTCTAGCTGTCAGATTCATTTTTCACTCACCAATATATCCTGGAGAGAAAATCATGCAGGCTTGAAAATAATGTCAACTGAGTTATCTCAGCTGTTATGCCAATCAGTCAAATACCTAAGATTGTATGCAAATCAAATTACATATTGCCATTAACCTGCCAGTGCCAAATATAAACAGAAATGATAATTAAGCTTTGTCAATAATTTTTGGTTTGTGTGTTTAGTCAGGTCAGATGGTGGAACATCTAGAGGCTAATCTTCTCTATCTCCCTGGAAGGCTGCACTGTGGCATTTTGAGGTTCAGGCAATTTTGGCTTTACACAATAAGCACAAAATAAACGAAAGGTCAGTCTTTCTCTGCTTATCACATTGCCTTTTTGACATTTCTTCCTCACCCCTTAAGTAAATATCAAAAAAAAAAACTTTTGCATGCAGGGCCATGTCTGCTCAGAGTGTGGAGGTGGGATGCTAGATCTACATTAGTGCTCAGATATTAGCACTATCATTCCCACTATCATTACACCAAATGATCTCATCATTATCAAGCTCACATATGTTTAATACGGACAATTATTGGCTATGAAGAGAAACAGCAGAAATAAAATAAATCTCACTGTCAGAGAATATTAAGATTTTGCACTTTATTCTGTTTCCTAGAACCACACCTGCTGACAATTCTGTCTGACTCTTTATACAGTCCACATTCTGCCATCTTCAGACAAAAATCATTTTAAATGATGAGGCACAGACTGCTTCAAATGAAATCAGGAGTCTGAAATCACATAAAGCTATACTGTGTTTTGATTTTCTGTATATACTGTAGTATCTTGACATCAAAATAAAGAGTATTTGAAGGTTGCACACTCAACAGACACTAAAGTATCAATATCCTAGTAAACTCCAAGTTTTTTTATGAAATGAAATGTCTGAGACTGTACTTTGATTCAGAAATAGTTTTGATGTTGTTTCTGCATGCAGAGTGTGAGATATATGAAAATGTAAAGAAATCTAAACTTAAAAGTGTAAGATCTGTTCTAAACCTTTGTTATATTTATTATTTAGATTTTTATATGCGCTGGATATAAGACTAGTAGTGTAGTCATAGTAGCAAACAAATAATAAATTAAATTATGTGGCTAGCTTGGCTGCACAGCTGCTATTGCAACAAAGCCAAGGACAGACTGGTTTCATCAAAACCTGGTTTACATGACATTTCCAAAAAGAACAAAAACCAACATTTATTATTCCCATAATGTTAATTTAATGTTCTGTTTGTCTGTCTGTTTTAGAATTGTACTAAAAGTAGATCAATGCTTTTATTGATCAGGCAGGCCAGCCAAGCACACACGCTCTATGCTTACAAAATGTAGAGGCCTGGAATTGTCCTGCTAAAATAGACATGGAGTTAGGCAGAATAAGTCTCCAAAATACAAATATAAGCCTCTGAATCAAATGGTACCTTCACATATATGCAGATCACTCATGGTGTGGGCAATGAAGCACCTCCATGCCATCACAGTTGCTGGTTTTTACACTTTTCTTTGGTAACAGTCTGGATGGTCTTTTTCATTATTGGGACATAGAGTTCAACCTCCATTTTTTCCCCCAAAACAAGCTGAAATGTGGACTTGTCTGACTACAGAACAATTTTCCACTTTCTTTCAATCTCATTTTTATGATATTGAGATTTAATTAATGAGATTTCATTAATATATGGCTTCCTCTTTGCATAATACAGTTACAGGTTGCATTTCTTGATGCAGCAGTAGATTCTGTGAAGTGATAATGATTTTCTAAAGTACTCCTGAGCCCATATGGCTATGGCCATCACAGTAGCATGACAGTTTCTCAAACAATGTCATTATAGTGTGTTACAGGCATCTCATTCTATTCTTTTTTATATTTACAAAGTACAATTAGGTTTGTCAGTGAAAACACAGGAAATATTTTCTTTGTGCTTTTCTCAGTTACATATAATTTATAATAAGTAATTTAACAAATTACAGTTTTTATTTTTTAATTTTTGTATTTTTTAGATAGTGTCCCAACAGTGAGTAATCAAAATTAATGTGTTGGAAGCAAAAACATTGGGTAAGCACAAGGAACTGTGCAACTTTGACAAGGGCTATTTTGATGGCTATACAACTAGGTCAGAACATCTACAAAACAGCAGGTCTTGTGGGGTTTTCCCAGTATGCAGTGTTTAGTGCCCACCAAAAACAGTCCAAGAAAGAGTAACAGGTGATTATGCTTGCCCATTTTTCCTGCTGCCAACATATCAACTTGAAGAACTTTCTGCATTTTGCACCTTATTTGAGAATTACATATATGTGTGTTTGTGTGTGTGCCTGTGTATGTATATACTGTATTATACCTTAAATAAATGAAAAAACTTGGCAAATTAGGGAAAAGCATATTTTTGTGTACCTTGTTAGCTTAAACAACAAGGTGGAATATATGTGTTGAATTCTTTGTAAATATGAAAAAAAGAAAATTTCTCTGATGCAACATTCCATCCATCTCACGATTGGCTGGGAACACTGTATCAACCCTTAATTTACATAATAATAATAATAATAATAATAATAATAATAATAATAATAATAATAATAAGTATTAATATACATATAATTATTATTATTATTATTATTATTATTATTATTATTATTATTATTATTATTACATTCACAAGCAGTGCCAATGACCAGTATTTGCCAAGTTAAACAGAATAATAAGGAGACCAAATATGATTTCTGCTTGTAGGTTTAGTCTCAATTAAGTTGTTTTTCCTTGACAGGCTTTGGTGAGACAGTAGCTGAGCAGACCAGCTAGCCATAGACATGCCTGGGGGGCTTAGAGAGAGAGAGTGCAATATATCTGCACTTACTTGTCCATTTCTGCTAACCCAGAAGATAGACAGAGAGGGGATTTTGGCATATGTCAACAAAATCACTTTATGCCAGCAGTGAGGCCCATCTGCAATGCCATCCAAAACTGTTACAACAGGTGTTTACAGGCACATGTTTGAGACACAAATAGCTTTTACAACATAACAAAATGAATATATTCTCATTAAAACATCTTGTTTGTCTCACTACTAACATAGCCTTGATCTGCTTTGTTCTCATTGTTAGCAGTTGTTTTTTGTATTATTATTATTATTATTATTATTATTATTATTAGTAGTAGTAGTAGTAGTAGTAGTAGTAGTAGTAGTATTGTTGTTGTTGTTATTATTAATTTATAAATGACATTTGTGTAATATAGGGTTCTGGCAACATTTCAGAGATTGATGGACAGGGTACCCATACCACATATGCCACAGGCTATTTAGTTGACATAATCTTTTTCAGTAATAATTGGCCACAGCACATACAAGGCATCTCCAAGCCATCCTAAATTGCTGAGGCTTGCAGGACTCACAACTAACCTGAAGAAGCATGCAATTAGGCAGGTGGAGGTACAGTATCTGGGCTTCCACCTGGATCATGGGCAGGTGTGTCCCCAAATTGATAAGACCACAGGGATTGCAGCCTACCCATGGCCCAGGACCAAAATGGAGGTGAGGCAGTTCTTGGCGATGTCTGGCTATTATCATCAGTTATTCACCTAATTATTGAGATGTCACCAGCCCCTTGACTAACCTCATAAAAAAGGGGGAACTAGATACAGTCCAGTGGACAGAGCAGTGTCAATGGGCTTTTCACCAGGTAAAAGCAGCACTTTGTGGTGGTCCTCTGATGCACTCTCCTGATTTCTCTTTTCCCTTTTTGTTGCAGACAGATGCATCATACAGAGAGCTTGGGGCAGTGTTAGTCCAAGTGGTGGATGGGGGGGATGCTCCTTGCTGCACATCAGCAGGAAGCTCTTGAAGTACAGCACGATCGAGAAGGAGTGCCTGGTCATCAAGTGGGTGGTTCTCACTCTCCACTGCTACCTGCTGAGAAAGCCCTTCACTCTCTGTTCAGATCATGCTCCACTGCAAAGGCTTCACTCCATAAAGGATGCCAATATGCGGATCACCTGTTGGTATCTAGCCCACCAACCATTCAATTTCGAGGTGGTCCACAGATCTGGAGCATAGATGGCTGTGTCAGACTTCAGCTCCCACAGGAGGGAGGGAGAGGCTGCAGGCTGGATGGCTCCCTGTTCTGAGTCAGACGGTGAGGCTATGCGGCAGTGGGGGCGTGATCAAGCGCTGCTCTGCCAACGGACAAAATTAATCTTGATTTCTCCATCTTTGTGTGTGTGTGCAGTGAACGAGGGCTTGATTTCTCCATATTTGTCTGCGTGTGTGTGTGTGTGTGTGTGTGTGTGTGTGTGTGTGCGCGCGTGTGTGTGCGCGCGTGTGTGTGTGTGTGTGTGTGTGTGTGTGTGTGTGCGCGTGTGTTTGTATGCAGTGAAAGAGGGCTTACAAGAGAGAGCTGGAGAGCACTGAGAGAGAGCCCTGACCCTAGAGCCAAGGAAAAAAAAACTGACTGTGCTGAGAAGCTCTCAAGTTTTTTGATAATAAAATCTGCTTGAGTTCTCCCGAATCTCGTGACATGTCCTTCACCATGTTACAAATATATATTTGGAGGTGCCAAAATTCAATTCAAGAATTCTACACTTCATTCAAAGAGAACCTGGAAGAAAGCTTCAGATTTTCTGAAATAATCTCTGTCTAAATATCTATAGAATTTAAGTTTCATCTATGGGATGCATGGTAAAAACATCTATCCTGTTAATACCCATGAAACTATCGTTTCAAGACTGGAAATGATTGCCAGATCTTCACAACAAAATTAGCCCAACGTATAACCATGATATAAAATGATTTAAAGACATCATTTCACTGTATAGTTCTTTCATCAATGCTGCAAAGGTTTTTTCATATTATTACATACAGTATGTTGTCCAAAGTAAAACATTTCTAAAATGTCTGAATAAATAAAAGGGAATAAAAAGTGCAAGCAGCAAAATTTGGGGTTAAGTTTATATGTCTTGGAACACTGCCTATGAGCCTCCAAACAACTTATGTGGCACTCATCTGTTTTAGAAGACTGGCCATTGATAATTGCTCAAAATTTAGTGTATCAGACAGAACATGTAATAACACACACCTCACCTTCCCACATATAATGATTATGCTGAATATGGCACATGACTAACTCACAAAATTATGCTATTATTACCTGACCTGTACCTGACTTACACTTTAGCTAATGAGCTAAACATGTCTATGTTTAGCTATGTCTTACATAGCATTGTCTAGCTTTTGTCTTTCTGTGTCTATTCACTTGTCTATATATTTTTTTTCAGTGTTTAGGTTTACTTTGTTCTGTTTTTGTTTTGAGGACAGGGCTCCTGACCTAGCTAAAACCACCTGCCACCTTCTCTGCCCTACTGAGGATGTTACTCTGCCTCCTTGCTTAAAAAAATGCATCAAACCCCTGCAGGGGGTGTCACTCCATCTCTTTGCCCCACCTTGGACTTCACTTTGCCGCTCATCTTCACTTTGGCTATTGCTCCGCTTTGCTGCTCTGCTGAGAATGTCACTCTGCCTCCTTGCTCCACTGAGGACGTCGCTGTGCCTCCCTGCTCCGTTGAGGATGTGACTCCCACCTCTCACTTATTTTATATTGTGTGTTTAGGCTTGTATACCAGGCTCATGCATAACAGATAAGATTTTTCCACACAGAACACAACCTGTTTACTCCTAAAAAACAGGAGCAACATCTTACAACCTCTGTCCCTGAGTGTTTATTCAAAATGTAATGTGAAAAATGAAGGACAAATAGAAATGCTCTTGAATTGCACTTAAGGACAGAACTCTTTGAAATATTCTCCATTCAAAGCCATCAAATTGATGGCAGAAAGAGAAAAGAGAAAGTCATGTGCTTTGATTGATGTTGCTTCATTGCTAGGCAACTGCATATGTTTCTACATCACCTGATAGTGAACAGATAAAACCTTTCATAGGAATGGATTCATACAAGGCAAATTGTACTGTTTGATCAACAAATAAAATAAAATGTATGTACATTGACTTGAAGATTCAGAAGTTATATTAAATGATTGATTTATTGATTGACTGGCTGAAAATGTGTCAATGCAAATTCCTTCTGATATGACCTTACCTTCATATAGCCAAAAAGTGCTTTACTGTCCTTTGTAAAATTGATTGTACTAATTTCACTGTCATATAGGATTATTGTGAAATGATTTGTTCAATTAATTTGTCTTTTTTTCTGTTTATTGATTTAGCTGGTGGATTTTGATTATGTTGTTTCTAAAAGTGGTTTTCTTTGTGTAAGCCTTAGCTTACAAAATCCTTGGCAATCATGCATCTCAGTGATGACATCAATATTGACGTAACCGCCACAGAAGGTAATAAGCAGTGTGGATGAATTTTCCATTAGAAAAAGGTAGACAAAGGTGTGACGGTGTGACCAAAAGCGAGGCAAAGGGGCACATTAAGTAGGCAAAACTACTTAGTAGTTTATTAACTCTTGCAGAGTTGGTATTTTGAACTTTGTACAAAAATATTTCCTGCCAGAAAGAACATTATGTACATTATCAGTGATAGTCTCTGAGCTCAGGCAAAAACCCCAAAGAAAAAGGTAAAAGCACAATCAATCCTCTTTTAACATAATGGATCAGGCTATTTGAAAGTGCATGGAATATTCACAATTAACATTCATTGTGAAAAAAACAACACTAACTCACATTCTGCAAACAACACATTAAACACGACAATATTTCATTAATGAGTATACATAAAAATGATACTATTTACCCATTTAGCCCTCTTTTAAAGACTGGTTTACCCCCTAGGAAGGCTCCAGAGTTTATTCCACATTACCCACAATTCATGTCTATAAAGACAGGTACAGTAAGCCTGCACTTCCTCTAAGAACCACCACCCTTTGACCCATGCTACAGCCATGGCTCCTGTAGAATAGACAACGAGGCAGCAGAACAATTATGGTGAGATTAATAAAGATGTTAAAACTATCCCATCCTATGGTCTGACTCATCCTTCCTAGTGTGCACTCCTAGTGTTGAATAGTATTGTTTCAAAAGGTACAACCCCAATTCCAAAACAGTTGTGACATTGTGTAAAATGTAAATGAAAACAGAATGTAAGCATTTGCAAATCTCATAAACCCATATTTTATTCACAATAGAACACAGAACACATATCAGATGTTGAAAGTGAGACATTTTATAAATTCATGAAAAAATATTTGTTCATTTTCTATTAAACGGCAGCAATGCATCTCAAAAGAGTTGGGACGGGGCAACAAAAGGCTGCAAAATTAAGTGGTACTAATACAAAAACAGCTGTGGGAGCATTTTGCAGCTAAGTGGGTTAAATAGAACAGGTCAGTAACATGAATGGGTAAAAAAGAGCATTTTAGAGAGGCAGAGTCTCTCAGAAGGAAAGATGTGCAGAGGTTCATCAATCTGCAAATAACTGTATGAAAAGTATGGAACAATTTAGAAAAATGTTCTTCAACATAAAAGTGTGAAGACTTTAAATATCCCCCCATCTACAGTACTTCATATCATCAAAAGATTCACAGAATCTGGAGAAATCTCTGTGCAAAGCCGAAGGTCAATATTGGATGTTAGTGATCTTTGGGACCTCAGGCGGCTCTGCATCAAAAACAGGCCTGATTCTGTGCAGGCAATCACTGCATGAGCTCAGGAACACTTACAGAACTCACTGTCTGTGAACACAGTTCACCGTGCAATCCACAAACGTAAGTTAAAGCTATATCATGCAAAGAAGAAGCCATATGTCAACACCCTCCAGTAACACTGTCGTCTTCTCTGGACCAAAGGTCATTTAAAATAGACTGAGGCAAAATGGAAAACTGTTCTGTGGTCAGATGAATCAAAATATGAAATTCTTTGTGGAAAAGATGAACACGGGGTCATGTGGACTAAAGAGGAAAGGGACCACACAGCTTGTTCTCAGTGCACAGTTCAGAAGGCTGCATCTCTGATGGTATGGGGTTGCATTAGTGCCTATGGCAAGGGCAGCCTTTCGTCAATAGAACATCTGGAGCATCATGATATGAAAAATCCAGCAAAGAAGACTAGAATCCTACATCAGACAAGAATGGGACAACGTTCTTCTCCCAAACTCCAGCAACTGGCCTCCTCAATTCCCAGATGTTTACAGACTGTTGTTCAAAGAAGCAGGTGTGATACAGAATGGCAAACATGGCCCTATCCCAACTCTTTTTAGATGCGTTGCTGCTGTGTAATAGAAAATGAACAAATATTTTTAATGAAATGGAAAATGTCTCACTTTCAGCATGTGTTCTGTGTTCTATTGTGAATAAAATATGGGCTTATGAGATTTGCAAATCATTCCATTCTGTTTTTATTTACATTTTGCACAATGTCCCAACTGTTTTGGAATTGGAGTTGTATTACATTCTAATCCATTTATCGAGACCGTTGAATCTGAGCAAAGGTTTTAACATTTTATGGCCTTGTTAGATTTTTAGAAATCTAAAGAATCATTTAACATGAACATTAGTAGATATAGCAATGAATTCAGGGCAATCTTCAAATCAGAGAGCTGTAGCTAAAATGGTCCTGAACACATAGTCAGTCTTAAGGACTATTGCTGAGCAGGTTAACAGTTACACTTCATAAACATAGCTGGATCCTAAGTGTCCTCCATTTCATAATGTCCTCCATTTCACCTTAGTGGGTCATCACAAAAGGACACAACTTCAAGGCCTACAGTGGTTCTCTAATAGAAGGGTCATTAGCTCAAGTTAATTTTGTGGTGAAATAGTTCCTACTTATCTACTTATTCTTGTGTGTGTCATATTTAACATTTCATCTGAGAAAATAAAAGTAAGACAATGCATCAGAATTGGTGTTTGGATTGTAGGGAGTGGGCAGAGACTTCTGGGTTTAGGGGCTTCTGGGTTTAGGGGAGTGACGTATTGTGGCATGGGTTGGACGTTCTGGTGTTGTTTTGTGTTGTCTACCCTCCTTGTCCAAGCACTATATAGTCAGACCAACTTGCAGAAAGGAATTCAAAGCCAAACTAATAATGAGTTGAAGTAAATAGTAATTCCAGTTTGATTTAACTTAAAATTTTAAGGCACCTTTTGAGCTTAAGTTTTTGAGTTAAAGCTGATGAGATTTTTTACAGTGTAGTTGTTGTAGCCCAGCTGTCTCAAGGTTAATTGTGTTGTGCATTCTGAGATGTTCTTTTACTCGAAATGAGTGGTTGTTTGAGTTAACATAAACTTCCTGTCAGCTCCAACCAGTCTGACCATTCTGCTCTGACCTTTCCCCACAACAAGTTGTTTCCACAGACAGAACTGCTGCTCAATGGATGTGTTTTTTTTGGTTGTACCATTCTCAAACTCTAGAGAACAAACCCCAGGAGAGTTTGTAAAATATGCAATCTAGCTCATCTGGCACCAACAACCAATCCCTATTCTGATCTTTGTTGTGGACATTAGATCAAGCTGTTGATGTATGTCTGCATGCATTGGACTTCTGCCACATTATATTAATCTACTTATTGCAGTTTTGCAAAAGCATTTATCAGCTGATATGCAATAGCAATTACCCACTTTCAGAAATTACCTCCTTGTGTTTGTAAGTACCATGTGTCATATGTCTAGTTAAGAGCCCTGATAATGAAGTCCATCTCCTCAAGGCCACATTTTACTTTCCATTAATTGGCACTTTTTGCAGCTGGCTCTACATCACGATTTGAAAATCACCTCTCTCAAAAACCAGATCTCCACAAATCTCATCTAGGCAAAATACTGTGGTTTCTGCCCTACTATCGCATGCCATCACTTCATTCCATTATGTTTAATTAGGCAGTGGACAAAAAAATGATGGCGTCAAGCAGGACAAACAACAAAAACATAAACTGGTCCTGAACCTGATTTATTTCTCTCTCAGTGGGTGGTATCCCATTCTGGCAGTTAATTTATTTTGGGCTGAAATCCTGAAATCAAAATTCATCAAGGTCCTGAAATGTTATTTACACTTTCTGGGGAAAAAAATGACAAATGTATACTGAGGACAGTTATGGTTTATTGGAATGGAATAATGGGTTACACAATTCATGTACACAGCTTGGAGTTACAAGACAACAGCCTAAAATTAGTGTCTATATACCATGTTTAGATTCTAAACAATTCTCACCTACCATTTTTACAGTAGTGGTGTGTGATTATGTGGAAAGAGCCAGTTATAAATTAAATAAATGAGCTTTTGTATTGAAAGCAATGCTCTGCGGGCAAGCCAAGTCTATAATTGGATAAAGCAAGCCACTGCAGATATAAAGTTAGAGGACCTGTGTGTAATAATCCTCATGTGTTCTTCAACTTTGTACAGAGTGTGACCATTAAGTCAATAGATCAATCAGTCAATATCTATCTATCTATCTATCTATCTATCTATCTATCTATCTATCTATCTATCTCTCTCTCTCTCTCTCTCTCTCTCTCTCTTACACACACTCTCACACACAATGGATGTATCCCAGCAACAGTGCCTGAAGGAGATGTGTAGGCCACATGTGATGAGCAAAGCCACTGTTCAAAGCTAAAAAAGCAAAATGTGTGCACACACACAAAAAAATATATTTGACTTTTTGTGTTTTATGAGCTTTGAAAAGTAAAAAAAAACAAAAAAACAAACAAAAAAACAAAACACTACACCACACCAAAATATGGAGATTAACAATTCAATTCCATTTTATTTATAAAGTGCTTTTAACAATGGACATTGTCCCAAAGCAGCTTTACAAAGAAATAAACTCAAGACAACTTTTAACTTATATAAATTTGATCTCTAAATGTTATTCCTAATGAGCAAGCCAGGGGTGATTTTTTTAGTAATTAGAACAGCATTTTGTATTTTTCATTTATTTTAGTAAATGTATAGTTATAAGTCAGTAACCTGTTTTCGGTTATTCAGTTATTTCAACTGTAAACCAAGTTATTATCTCATCAGCCACTCTTTTTCTTTCATGAAATTATGTTACAAAAACACTGCTTGTCTCAATATTGAGAAAAAGACTGTTAAAAAGTAGTGACACTGGAGACTCCTTTCATACATTGTTAAACATGCTCCATAAAATAAACACTATACATTTCTGTAACTCCTTACAGAAAACTACACCATATCAACAATTATGTTTCTTTTTGTTAAATAACAGCACTTTTTTTACAACCCCGATTCCAATGAAGTTGGGACGCTGTGTAAAAATAAAAAAAAAATAAAAACAGAATATGATTATTTGCAAATCCTTTTCAACCCATATTCAATTGAATACACTACAAAGACAAGATAATTAATGTTCAAATGGATAAACTTTATTGTTTTTTGAAAATATTCACTAATTTTGAATTTGATGCCAGCAACACATTCCAAAACAGTTGGGACAGGGGCATGTTTACCACTGTGTTACATCACCTTTCCTTTTAACAACACTCA